>JAKSZP010001831.1:0-65676 GCA_022478985.1 Massospora cicadina
TGGGTCAGTCCCAAAAGATCTTGTATATAAGTAAGTTGATTGTGTTCCTGATAAATGGGACTAAATTGCCAAGATTTGATTCATAGGAAATTGGCCAATATGTGAGCGTATTAAGGCTGAGCGCTCTGATAAAATTCGACTGAATTGTCATTGAGATATTCACCCAAATTGTATGATTGCAATAGGCTTTGAGGTGATAATATAGGTGTTAGCTCAAGCATTTAAAGGGTAATCGGCCCAACCTGATGGTTGTCAAAGGTTTATTTTTGAGTTAACACCAGAATTTGACACGTGGCTTTGTAGCACCTGAGGATTAGGCGCAAGAATTTTGTGATATGTCAGAGATGATCAGAGATAATCTGAATGGTCTTCAGCAGCAAACCTTTGTGATGGGTGCGCTCATTGGCCAAACTCTTGGCAATGAGAGCCAATTGTATCACCCATACACAATAATGGTAGATGAAGGCTCATAATTAGATTGGGGATGATTGCAGGGTTTTTGTGAAAAAGGTCTTGTGACAGATGCTTTCCATTGGCAATTGGTCACCCAACAGGATGTAGCACATCATGGACCAATTTTTTGATCACGGCACATTCATAATATTGGTGAGCAATATCTGCTTCCAGTTTGGTGCATATGGGGCACTCCTTTTGTGAATAATCCAGTTCGCTATGATTACTGGATCTAATTGCACGGTGAAGAATCTGCCAGGTTACCAACCGCTGGTTGGATATTACCAGTTGGGAGTTGAGGCCCAAGATCAACTCCTTCGTTTGGTAATTGGTGTTTGGCTTTGGTTGCCTAGTCATTCAAGATTTGTGGTTGAGTGAGTGGGTTGCACCTGAGTTTTGGGAGCGGATCCCATACTTTATCAGGGTCAACTTGTAGTTGATTTTGATTGACTTGGCGGCATATTTTTGGGAATTTGATGTTTTTTCTTCCAATCTTTGTCACAGAAATCATTGTGGAATTATGGGCCTCGACATCCCTGTGGGTTCAGTCAGCATCCTGATCCACTAGTTCGAACAACCAGCCACCCGTGCACTGCCCAATTGCACAGTTGCAGTAATATGGGGTGTCTTTTTGGGAGGGCATTTTCAGGTGGCTCGCCATCTATTTGCGTAGTGAGTGGGGTGAGAACAGCTCCTGAAGACCCTGGACTCTAGCTCAGTTCACGCTCCAAGCTAAGGATGGGCAACGCATGTGTGTTTGCATCAATATAAGGAATGACTTCACCCAGATCCACTGAGCATGGGATTTAAAATCCAGAAGGACCATGCCTCCTTTGATTGGTTTGACAGAGTTTCTAGTGCTATCAGTGTCACTTTTGCCTTGAACCATAGGAAGGTATGGAGCATTGTCCTGATTTTTTCTCTAGTTTTGGGCTCATTGGCAGCACATGGGCGACATACCACAATTTTGAAAAGATTAATACGTTGATTGCAAACACTTTCTCCTCAAGGCTTAGTCTGGCATTTTTCAGCATGCCATTTAGACTGATAGACTTGATAATACCTCTTGCTCAGTTTCTAGTACCGCTGGCCCCTTATTATCAGAGAGTATCTCAAGGTATTGGATCATCTGGGAGATCATTATCAGTGTTGTGTCAGTCAGTGGGCTGAAGTTCAGGATGCCAATCCTCATTACAGAGGTTTTTCCAAGTTAATCTTTGCATTCAATGCTAACTGGTATAGGTCCAGTAGCTCCTTGGCGCCCTGTAGATCATTCAGTGAGCTAATACCTACTACCATGTCATCAGCGAAGGCCAGCATTTTCAGCAGCATTTGGTTGGGGTGGACTAGGCCCCAGATTTTTGCATCCACCACCTACAATAAAATGTTAGCCTTAAAATTGAGCAAAATCGGCAACATAGGATCACCTTGTTGGAGACCCTACCTGACTGGAATGCCATTGGTTATGTCATCTATGATGATCACTTTAGATACCAGGCCCAAGTACAGTGTTGTTATCCATGATCTAAGGTTTCAGGGATAGGAACCGCCTTTAACGCCTCATGTAGGAATAAACACACTACTCGATTGTGAGCTTTTCCATGTTATGGAACATGAGATATCCCTGCTCAGTTCCCCACATGTCTTGAAGTATGCTTTGGACCACATTGATGCTGTCCCAGATACTCCAGCCCTTGATGAGCCCATTTTGGGCCTTATGGAGCGTGCGTGGTGCCATTGCTATCAACTAATTTGATAATATGCGCATTAGCAGCTTATCATCAGCATTGGATAGTGCAATTGGGCGCCTGTTCATTAGTTGGCATTGGAGTCCCTTTTTTTACAATAGTACAATATGGGTCTTCTGGCCTCACAGGATTGATGTCCATTTTCGCAAACAGTGATTAAATAAGGATATAAGTTCCAGTGTGATGTGGTCGTGGAATGACTGTACACCTCCACACACATGTTGTCAGGGCCTGGTGCCTTCATTATCAGAAAATCTTTTAACGCCCACCTAACTTAATCAATCAAAATTTTGGCAGATAGGTTAGCGACATCTTCTGGAATACAGCCCCCAAGTGCCAGCTTAGTCAGGTCAATTAGGGTATCTGTCACCGATTTGCTCCTTTCTCATTGATGAAATGACTTTCCATAGAAGCATTTTATCTCGCGTTTGACCATCTCTGGGTCCGTTGGTACTTCCCCCTTCTGCCATCTCTACTTCCTGTATCCTAGCCTTGGATCAGATTTCCTTGAGGTGCGCCAGGCCCTCTTTGGTCATTATCCCCACTAAGCTCTGATATCAGTAGGTAGCGTTGATTCGTCACTCCAAATACTGTTTCACCATTAAGGCCCAATACCTTTTGTGCATTGTTTGGTACTCACACCACCATTCTTCACTGTCCCATTGAGTGATCTTCAACCTCTCCAGTGCTGTTTTCAGCTGTTTTGCAGTGGCAGTTCACTTGTAGGTTGATGCTTTTTTGAACTTCATGCTATTGGTTTCATCTTCTCTTTGATCTAAATCCATCGTTCCAGAGGGTATATCTCTGGGTGATGATCCAGATATGCGACCAGTTGATCTAGTCCTGATACAATTGTTTGGAACCATTCCCTGTCCCTCAGCATGGCTGGTGCCAGCTGCTATTCGCAGTTTCTTGGGGGTTCATCCATATTGATGTCCATGAAGATGATCATCTGGTCACTTTCAGCATTTATATTGACTTTGATGTTGGACGTCAGCAACTCGAGGTCATATGACACCAGAATATAATTCAGGCGTGAACCAGCCTGTGGGGTTCCGGCTGAGTCATATGTCCATCATTTTAGGTTGGCTGGGTCATCGTCCTCTTAGTCAATTGTGAGGCACATTCTCATTTGACTAAAGATCAAGCATCTCATCAAACTTTTTAGTTGGGACTTTTGCTTGGGAACATATCCTGACTTGCATTCTTCCAACCATTTAGGTCTCATGCTATAACTTTCATTGCTTTGGCTGGTATTTCCAATAAAAACTCCCAAAATATAATTGGTTTTCAAGGGGCTTCAGTGGAGCGTAGACTGCCACAACTCAAAGGCTCTTACCAGTTTCCCTATGCATAGCATTCACTATAAGGATCCTTCCAGTATGAGTTTCCTCCCTGAATTCCAGGTCTATGTTCTTGTTCAAAGCGATGATCACCACATGATCTGTCCAGAGGGCTTGACAGCCTATTTGGTGGGACCATGGGTGGTTTATCACGTCGCGGATCAAGCTCAGCACCATTTCCTTTTGTCTACCTTCTTGCCTTTCCAATATTATAATTATGTCTATATTATTGTGTGTTTTTGAAATGGTGTAACTTCCACCTTCTCATTATTATGCTCGCCATCCCCCAAGCAATTGTAGTTGCAATCCTCATTTCCAGCTGCCTGATCCATTGGTATGAGGATTGATATTTTCAGGGTTGTGAATTGAGTTGTAGATGGAAGTTTGCTTATTGGTGGTTGGTGTCGCTGAGGGTGGGCAGGGGGTATAGGTCAACCTTCAGGGCCGGTTGGACAGAACTGGGATTATAAGACTGGGCATTCTGCGCACTGGGAACTCAGTTGCCATCCTCATTTTATATTGATGGGCAACTGGGATAGTTTTATTATCATCTCCAGTTGCTCCATGGTCCCTACAGGTAGTGTGGAAGGTTCCCCCTCATCCATCGATCAGATTCCTGCCCCTTCGTTCAATTTTTTGGCAGATCTAGCCTTTTTGGTTGGTTTCTGATTGGCCAACTTTGCCAATTGTGTCAATTCAGTTTTATGATTGTTAGTCTCCTCAGGTTTGTTTGCTGACGATTTCTGTGTTGACTTTGTATTGCTTTCAACTTGTCAGGCTTTGATTTTGTTTTATTGGCATCTTGTGCTGCCCATCCCTTCTTGGGGGTTTTTTTTGAGTTCGCCTTCTACCATTGCTTTTCCTCATGGATCATCCATTCCACTTAGGATGGGCGTGGTGCCATAGGTTTGGGGCTCATTTTCTTTGTCCATTTTGTACGATTTGGGGTTTGGGTTGATGAAGGGCTCATCATCTGCTTTGGGTCACATGGCTGCTTCTCGTTCCCATGCTACCCTATGGGCGAGGACCAACTCTTGCTGTAGGTGTTTCATGTCCATGACCTCTATTAGGTTCTGAAGGATCCATTATCTGGCTTTTGGTCAAAGAAAAGTTTTGGCCCATACCTTTGTGACCCCTCTGACAGAGTCATATTCATACTCTCAGGGGTCTTTCCCTTGCAATGGTGGCATTGAGCCATTGTATGGACAGTCTGGTAGTAGAACCGGCATACTTGCTTTGCATCTTCTTGCTTGACATACACAACTCTGCTTAGACTGGGCAGGCAGATGAACCAAGATAAGGCGATATTATTTGGCTTCATCCATGGTGCCAGTTTATATAGCACTTTGACTGTTCAGGTGCAAAGGCACTTTGCATGTAAACACCGCCAGCTTGCCAAAATTCTTGTACTTCCTCATAGTATGATAGTCCAGTCTGAATCACTTCATGCACCCATTCCCTCTCTCAATCAGTCAGGAGATTTTGGAATGTCACCCACCATGTGGTTTGGCTAGCATACCTAGTCGGTTCTATTCACAGATAGACTCCCTTATACTTGATTCTGATCTCGAAGAGTTTTTATGGTCCAATTTGCCTGGGATTGCTATATCAATATAGCCCCATTTGGATACCCAGAGATGGTTGAAGTCCCCTCCTGCTAGTACCTTGTCAAGCTCCTGATAAATCAACATTATCAGGCTGTACCACTCCTCCTTCTCCACCAGATGCAGATGGATTCAAATTGCATCCTTTAGATATGACTTAGGTGCTTGGTGGTCTGTGAAGCCTCCACTGATTAAGTGTCACATATATTTGATATGGCTTCCAGCCCCGTTCTATGTGTTATCATCTGTATGGGCTGCCGCTGCGCTGTATGACTTGGATTTCGTGCTAAGCTTAGGTACTTTGGCAGGGATTTTCCCTTTCATTATCCAGCTTACCAACTCATTGAGTCTAAATCACCAATTGAGGAATGCTTTGATATGGTGTATGCTGATACCTCGGCAATTAATGTACCTAGCCATTTGCACTATGATCTCAAGGTTTTGCCACTTGTAGGCTCCTTTGGTGAAAATCCCAGTTGGTACCATTTGAGGGCAGATTCTGGGCTGCAAGTTGGGTGCAGGTATTTCTGGAGGGCCTCAGTGTAATCAAACTATGCTGGCACCAGTCCGTTAACACGATGCTGTTTCACCCACCATCTGTGAAAATTTGTGCCATGGCAGCTAGAACTCCCACATTGCACCACTGAAAGGCTTCTTAAGGGGCGAAACCTTTGGCAGCATATGGGGCAGCTACCGTCAGTTCCAAGAAGGATTCCTTCCAATCCCAGATGGTTTCAATTCAGATCCCCACTTTGAGCTATTCTTGGCTAGGTCCGGGGTTGTGACCCCATTCATTGCCGTTGCCACCTGTGATTAAATATCATGTTCCATTTACAGTTGGGTCAACACTGGGGTGAATCCCGCTGCATCCCAGTCTGCAGCTTTGGCTAGTGTGGTGATGTCACACCAGCGTTTCCATAAATCAATGGGGAAAGGCTGGCCTCAGAGGGCTTCATGGATCAGTTTTATGACTCTCAGATCCGCCCATTCACAAACTTGGTCAATACTGGCTCCCATGTGGAATATTACATCATTTCAAAAGGGGTGAATCCATTGGTGGACCAGTTAATGGCCTTTTCTGGCTACCAATACCAGAGGGGTCCCCACTACACCGCCTTCTCCTTTGTCCAACCCACCTACATCAGGTCGGATACAGTGGCTGGCAGGATTTGGGTATACGACCAGTGTAGGGCCTCATAAGCCTTGAACCTGGCTGAAATCCATGGCAATGCCTCTGTCAGGATTCTCCTAGGTTTAGGTGAAAGCCTTGTCCAGGTGGAAGGTCAATACATGCATATGAGGGGCACAACTCCCAAATAGCCCAATATGTTTGAAAATGAAGTTCAACTCTATGTTATCAGTTGGTATACTGAATTTGGGGGTTTACTTGAATTACTCCAAATTTGGGAAATATTTACATCCCTAGTTCCTGAGTCATGTGAAGTGGAGTTTACACTGATCTGGCCACAATGGTGGAAAAATCCGTTGAGGATGCCCATGAGGCGGTCAATCTAGAAGACCAGGAAAGACCCTGAATGGACGGGGATGCAACAATCCATAAGGAACCGTGTCCCCATGCACCCTATAAATATCAACACCTTATAATTTAATAAAGTACTTTTTCAGCAGGATATAATATTTATTTTATTTAAGTTCTTATTTTATTCTAATGAATAAAGTCTCGTCCAACCTTGCGCCTAAAGTAGCCCCTGTCCTCTTGGCTGACCATAGCTTCCTACAGTCAGACACCATATTGGGTTTCCAAGTGTTAGCACAAGTGAGCGCATCTGGTGGAAACCCAATATCTGGTGCTCACTACAGGGACGCTTCCAAGATGCACCCTGAGGAGTTACCCTCAACCTTTGACGAAGAGAACCAATCTACAGCTAGCACTACAGACACTGAACTTATGATTTTCCTACTCTGGATTGGCCAAGACACAGTGACAGTGGGGACCAACCTTCCAAAGAATTCCTTTGAGTGTATTCCAACAAGCTTTATGAACTTCAGAACTCAATTTTTTATTTATTCATGAGGATGGCCGACCAGGGGACAGACACATCTGATATGTAGGGAAGAGGAAAACGGAAAACAGAAGAGGGAAGAGAGCGCAAAACAATGGAACTCAAAAGATATGACTTGGCACACTTGGGTGTGGCTAGGAGCCACGGGTGGTGGATGACTAGACCTTAAGTGGCATGGCAGCTCAGGGGCTAGTAGGGTGTACCGCCTATGAAGACTGTGAGGTTTTCAATGTCATAACGAAGGAACCAGATTGGAATCCAGTTGCCCATCCATTTCTTCCATTTGTGTTGGAGTGATCTGAACAGCCAGGCTTGGAAGTGGTCGGCCAAATGGCTGTGGAACCTGACGATGGCTTGGTTGAAATTGTGGAGGATCCCGTTGAAAGCGTCGAGGGTAATTGTGTGAATGGACCATATTGCAATACTCACAATTAGAGCCCTTAGCGTCTGGGGGATAGGCGAGGCCATGTTGAGTGCCAGGATATCGCGGGATAGTCGGAATTCAGCTGTTGGTGATTGTTGAAACAAGTGCATCACGTTGGCCCAGATATGCGCGGATGGCGGGCACTCTTCCAGGCGGTGTGCTAGTGTGTTGGGTCCGCCGCAGATGGCGCATGTCTTGAACATTGAGAAGGTGCGGTCAGCTGTTCTAAACGTATGGCGCATGTAGCGCCACACTGTGGAGCACACTTGTGGGGATAAGAGGGGGCAGGTGACGAGGTCCCACACCTGCTTTTGGGTGCAAGTCATATGGGACGTCTTGGTAGTCTAGGTAGTCAATCTGGGATAGAGGAAAGGATGGTAGTGGGGCAGGCGCGTTAGTCACCGTTTGTCCCCTGTGGAGTTGCATGTAACCAGTTTGAGGGTGAATGTCTTCGGATTGCTGTGCATAGGAGAAGCTCCAATCCCCTTGTCTTAGGTTGTACAGGATGCGTTTGAAATATTGGTTGGTGTTGTGCGGTCCAGTGGCAGTTGGATGTGTTGCAAGGTACTTCATCAGAGTTGCAGGGTTGGAGGGGGACCTCAGATGTAGTGCCCTTGCGAAGTTGGTTTGGGCTGCCTTAGCCCAGTGGGGGGATGGTGGGTTGGGTGACGTTGTGAGAGCTACCCATGAGCCGAGGATTTGCGTTGCTCATTCCGTGAAGTTGAGCAGCCCCATCCCGCCTTTCTTCCGTGGGCTGTACATGGTCTCCAGCCTGACAGGTGCGCGGTAACCAGACCATAGCCAGTTCTGCAGGAGCTTGTAGACTGCGTTGGTAAAGTTGGCGGAGAAGGGAACCGCGTGGGCAGCAAACCATAACTTTGACAAGATCAGGGAGTTGGCTAACACAACTCTTCCAGTTAAACTAGCTTTACTCCTCCGCATACATGTCATTCTTTTTGTGATGTTGTCCAAAATGTTGGTTTCGATGGTGTCAAGTGCATATCCACCAGCTTCGAGCCATATGCCCAGATGACGGACTGGGTTGGTGGCGGGGTGGTGTGCAAAGGGTAAACACAGTGGTTTTACTGGCTTGGATCGTTGTTGTGTGGTTGGATGTGTGGTTGGTTGGTTTGTGTGGTGGTGGGAGGGTGAGGCCCAGTTTCAAACTGAATTTGCCCATAACAATTACCTCTGTTTTCTGTTTGTTCAGCATGGCGTTACTCACTGACTCATACTGGTGAATAATGCGCTCAATCGCCCTGGCATCCCTATTGCCTGAGACTCCAACAACGCAGTCGTCAGCAAAGGCGAGCATTTTGGTTGGTAGTTGTCCCTCCAACCTGATTCCAGTGAGCTTTGAGTTTACAATGCGGAGGAGAGGGTCAAGGGTAAAATTGTATAGTAGGGGGCTAAGCGGGTCACCTTGTTTGAGGCCCCTTTGGGGGTGATGGTGTCAGTTAGGAAACCTGGGCCTCTGATTGCAAACCTGGCTGAGCGCGTTAGGAGGAGCGCCCAGTTTATAAAACGGGGTGGTAGGTTGAAAGCCTTTAGACACTGTTCTAGGTAACCCCAGTGCACTCGGTCATATGCTTTCTTTTGGTCCAGGAAAGCAAGGGCGCCTGTGGGGTTAGCTTGGCAGATGTTGGCAATTGTGTGGATGTTATCCCAAATTGAGCGATTTGGGATGAAGCCAAACTGATGGGGGAGAGGGCTGTCTGAGCAATGCAACCCAGACGCTTAGCTAAGATTTTAGTTAGTATTTTGGTGTCAGTATTGGTGAGAGCGATTGGACGCCAGTTGTTTAGGTCTGCCTGGTCTCCTTTTTTGAAGAGTGTGACCACATATGCGTCTTGGCCGCCAGGTAGAAGGGTTGTGTCCTCCAGGCACTTGTTCATAGTTGCCAGTAGTATTGGTGCGATATAGTCAAAATATTTTTTGAAAAATTCATATGGTAGGCCATCAGGCCCAGGGCACTTGTTGCGCGGAGTTGATCTTATTACCTCCCATAGTTCATCTTTAGTGATGGGTGCGACAAGGTCTGGTTGATCAGCTATAGTGTCAATATTAGCGGATGATAAAAATTTTCCAATTTCTCTAGGTGATGCGAAATCCGCCGTGTACAGGTCGGTGTAAAATTGGTGTAATTTGGCCGATGTCACCAAAGTTGAAATTGGTTTAAAATGGCGGAAGAATTGGGCCATGTGAGTTTTTCGCTGGATAGGATGTATTTTGATTTGTAGCATACTTTGGTGTAGTGCTGGTGTTTTCTAAAGAGGGAGTTTACCTGTGTAGATAGCTGGAACCACAGGCGGCCCCATTGGGGGGTGTATCCCTTGTGAGGTGTGTTGTTTTCTAAGTGCTGAAGCTGTCTGATAGCCTTGTTGATTGTCATGGACATCACGGCTGTTTTTCTGGAGTTCAGGTGGCAGGCTTTCTTGGTTGCTCGAGCCTTGAATATTTCCCACTTGGCGATAGGGTTCCCATTGGGTGGTCATCTTTCTTGCTGTGTTGTTAGCACCATCTCAATCCAAAGTTTAAGCTCCAGAAGATGGATGGTGCTTGGGTGAACTCTGTGCCAGGTTGGTGGCTTTTGGTATTTTTCTGAGGATGATAATGCTATTGAGACCATCCAGTGGTCGGAGAAAGGGATAATTGTTGTAAAATCTGATACCTGGTGATGGAAGTCTATAGGGGCGAGCATCAGGTCAATCTGGGTCAATGAGACCAGCTGGTTATTGTTGTGGTGGGGCCTCGTCATGTTGGCCAGGGTGGGGGCTTGTTTGGGAATGGTGTCACACAGGCCAGCATTGCCTTTAGTATGTTTATTTTCTGTGTGGCTGTGGGGTATAGCCTTAGACTTGGGCCAGCGGTCAGTAATGGTGTTAAGCCAGCAGTTGAAATCTCCCGAGAAAAACGTTGCCTCAGGGAAAGGGATTGAGAGGATATCAGAGAGAAATTTTTGGCGGTTGTTTGGATCATTTGGGGCATACACACATGCCATGGCGAAAGTTTCTCCATTCTACTTGAGATCCGCTAGAAGCAGCCATCCCTCCAGGTGGGAGGATGTGCTTCAGATATTTACTGGAGGGTTACGGTTATTTCAAATTACCACCCCACAGTGGTACATCCAAAAGGATTTGGCTGGAAGAAGCATGGTTGACCATGACTCCTCCTCCCCTGGTGGACAGTGGGGTTCTTGGACGGCCAAGATGTCCATGGGGATATTGTGCAGGAAAGCCATTTTTTTGGCCCAGGACATGGGGGCCTTGGCTCCCGCGATGTTGAGCATCCCTATGGTGATTGCAGTAGTCCGCACATCAGGAATGCTGGGGCGACCCACTGAGGTCACCCAGTTCCTTATCATGGGTCATACTGTGAGTATGGGGCTGATTAGCCAGATTGGTTCCGGTGTGTTGGTCGGCAGTCATAGTACTGGTTTTGTTCAGTTTCCTCTGGATCAGATTACTCTGTGGAGTTTGGGTTTGGCGTGGGTTGGCTCGTGCCCCATCAGCAAAATTTTTTCCGCCGCTTGCCTGTGGATTTGATGGGCAGAAACTAGGTGTTGGGGTGATTGGGTTTTGTGCATAAGTGTTGTTGCATTGTGATTAGCTGAAATGGTCTTCCATATCATGCGCATGAACCATATCATCACTAATCACACATGATTGGCTGGGAGGATTCACAGTGGTTCATGGTCTTTGCTCCAGCTTAGCTGGAGGTGTTTGATTGGCTGTGTCCAAAAAATTCATCATTTTGGTTGCATTGGGTCATATGTGGGGGATCTGATTGGTTATTCTGCTGTGCTGCCATGGCATCCACCTGAATCTGTTCTGGGGAAATTGTGGTGTGAGCTTGAGTCTCAGCGGAACTCATGGCCTGCTTGCGGGCAGTCTGTGCGCAACGATGGTCCTTGCACGAAATAGGCTTGACCAAAGTGATGTCAGCTCTTTCGCCCCAATAGAAGGCGAAAGTGGAGTTCTTAGTTTGCCAAAAGTTGGGCTTGTTTCGTCCATATTGTCCTCACAAAATTTAGGTGCTTCAATCCTGCACTTGATGGGGCACGCGTGGTCTTTGTGGCCTGTAGCTGAGCAGAATTTGCAGATGGGTGGGGTGTGTTACAGTGTGATGTGGAAGGGGCAAGATATGCTGCCATCAGGGAGGTTGATGGTCGCCATGCGTGGAATGAGGGTGATATCCTTTACCACGTCCTGATCGGCTTCTATAATGGCTATTGCCTTCCCTGTACACAGGTGGGGCAGGAGGGGGAATTTCTCAAATTCAAACTGTTTTATTATGCTGTAACCTTCAAGGCCCCCACAGAGCTCGTTCGTGAGGATATCAAAGTGCACGGTGCTTGGGAGTCAGTCAGATATGATGAATAGGTCGTTTGCCTCATTTCATTGTGTGCACACCGTGCGGATGGTGCAGTCTTTGTTGTTAACGTTTATAGAGAATATGACTTTTGCTGCTTCCGCCGCTTCCTCCAGGACATGAACCTGACGTCCACCCATCCTCTATGTAAATTTTTATAATTTACTGAGATGGTGTTTTAGAAAGTTGCAGAGAAGGCCTCCCCCCATTTTTTCCCATGATTTGAGGAAAGTATCGCTGACCATAATTCTAAGGCCATGCTCAAGGGAGGACAGGGGTTGGGAGTGTTCTATTTTGGTATATGCGCCCATTTATTGCAGAAATTGCAAAACTCCAGGTGTGGCGCTGTGCTCACCCTTTTTGGTGGGAGGGTGTATCAACATTCCACTGGGGCGTTTTTTCCCCAGTGGGTTGGGAGGGCTTCAGGCCTTTTGCGCTGGCCACTTTCTCCCAACTGATGTTGTTGCGGACAAATTTGCTCATTACTCCTTGTTGATTGTCAATCTTGGAGAAATTGCATAGAATCGTGTTACTAAAAGTGATAGTAACGGGAAAGAAAAGCTAAAAAAACAATTAATTTTAATACTAATACTAATATGTATTTAGGTAATAAAAAAAGAAATCCACCTCTCAATGTCATTTCCCGCAGCAAACCTCAAGAATTTCATGAATGCCTCAAAAGAATTGGTGCAACGATGCGCTAAAACCACCAGACAAAATACCTGAGAATTACCTTTGTGCAATTGGTGACAAGCTCAACGACTCCTTTCTGGCAAATATTCGCTTGTCAACTTCAATGGCTCCCCTCCAGAGATCAGGCTAGATATTACTAAAATGAAGTATCAAGATTACCTGGTTCAGCTCTTAGATTGGGATAGCGCTAATCCTGAAAAAAACGAGGGTCCCAACAAAATAAAGCTCAAGGAACCAGCTGACATCACCTCCACTACTAATGACAACCATGTCAAGGAAGAGTTAGTGCATGCCAGTCACAATCACATTATGCCTGAGAATAACCTCGAGACCAAAAATTGCGCCTCCCAAACAAGCAGCCCACTAAAGCAAATCCATACAATGATTGAGCACAATGGCCAGCTTTGGACCTTGACCAAGGCAGGTGACATTGCTCTCACCAATGTAAATGGGCCCTGCATCAGACAGTGGGACCACCAGGGTGTTAAACGGGAGGAAAGGATTTCATCACCTCATCCAACCACAACTTTGCCGGGTGCAACGATGGCAACCCTTCCACTCATGCCTTTGCTGGCCCGGTCTGCATCAAGCTTGGGGCTCCAAAACCCTCAAACTTGAGTTCTCCATCTACCTCAACCTTCAGGCCACAACTTACTCCCCTAGAACAAGTCTTGGGGGTCTCTTTCAGGATTCTCCCTGGTTTAGGTAAAAGCCTTATCCAGGAGGAAGGTCAATAAATTCATATGAGGGGCACAACTCCCAAATGGCCCAATAAGTTTGAGAATGAAGTTCAACTCTATGTTGTCAACTGGTATACTTAATTTGGGGTTTTACTTGAATTACTCCAAATTTGGAAAATATTTACATCCCCAGTTCCTGATTCATGTGAAGTGGAGTTTCCACTGATCCTGGCACAAGGGAGGAGAAATTCATTGAGGATGCCCATGAGGCAGTCAATTCAGAAGACAAGGAAAGATCCTGAGTAGATGGGGCTGCAACAATTCTTGAGGCACCGTGTCCCCATGCACCCTATAAATATCAACACCTTATAATTTAATAAAGTACTTTTTCAGCAGGATATAATATTTATCTTATTTTACTTAAGTTTTTATTTTATTCTAATGAATAAAGTCTCGTCCAACCTTGCGCCTAAAGTAGCCCCTGTCCTCTTAGCTGACCATAGCTTCCTGCAGTTAGCCACCATATTGGGTTTCCCAGCGTTAGCACCAGCAAACACATTTGATGGAAACCTGATAGTCTACTCTTGGGAGAATGTGGTGTTATACCATTCCAGCGCTGTGTCTACTGAAACTATATGTAATGTCCATTTGAGGGCAGTCAAAAAGTTTGAGAATAATTTTGCATAATAAGAAATTCTATTGGAGTGAGTCCTGAGCTCCTGACGGCTTGGGTGAATTTTGCTGATACGCTGGCCTTATTGCATTCCATTGCGTTTAGGAAGTCAATACCAGCTGTCATCCAAGCCTTTGCGTCCATAGGCTTCAAATTTTCTTGAATATAGCTTTGATCACTTTATGCTCCAGGGGGAGTTTTATCCATTCAAGGGCGTCTTCAGATCAGATTCATGACGCCTTGAAGACCATCTCCATCTTATGCAATATTTGTTTTTCAAGCCATTGTTTGGCTGCCCTAGCAGAAAACTTGTGATTACACCAAATGGCCACGATCACTGGCTTAATGTTTTTGGAGATCCATCATGTCACCATTGAATATGGGAACTGTAAGGCCTCCCATTGCTTGATTTCATGTGAAGACATGCCACAGTGGGCTAAAATGTCCTTCTTTATGGGGGTGTCTTTACCAGGGCCCTGATCGCTGACTTGACTGCTGTCAGGGTTTCAGCCCCTTCTGGTAGTACTTTTACTTTTTTTGATAAACTTTCGTGGGTGTCTAATCCTTTGGATTCAGTTCCTGGTTCTCCTTCATCCCCAACAGTTTGCTCTTATTTGCTGATTGATTCTGGGCTTATTTTGCCCCCGCTATCAACTTGGATTTGTCAGTGATTGCACCTGATGGTTCATCAGGGATTATCCTTGACAGTTTGCTCAGTTTGTCAGTTTGATCATGGTCGGGGATTGTTCTCCCCCTGAGTGGTCATTATTGGGACTGGTCCCTGACATATTTTTTGGGCGATTGTTCCAAGTATCATTGGATATTTTCTCTGTCTCAGTTGCAAACATTTTTGTTGTTGCCCAGGTTTCTGGCTATTGGCTTTCGCTGGTCAAATCATATTTGGTCTCTGTAACAACCAAAACTTCTCAGGGTTTTTTTGATTTTTTATAAAAGTTTTCCCCTGTAAGGCCCAAATCCCCTCACCTAGATGAGGTTCAGTGGAGAATATCCCTGACGCCGCTGTTCTCAGCATCACTTTGCACTCCCCAAGGGTGGTGTCAATCATCTAATTTTTGGCAGAAACTGATCCTGAGGAGCCAGTTGCATTTACCATGCTTATTGCGTGGGTTTTGTGGTTTTTGGTCAAGTTTGATATTTTTTAGTCATTCATATTGTCAATTTGTATCTGTCAAGCAACTATTAGTTGGGCCTTTACCATTATTAGTCATGTGGAGGCCTTTGTCAGCGGGAAGTCTCCCAGATGGTGCGTCTATCTTGGCATACTTCATAATTAAATTTGTATTTAGCGCAAGCAAGCCATCCATTTCTTTGTGCTTCACACAAATGGGTGAAAAGACCTACTTACACTAAGTAATATGGCCATGGTGTACTGCTATATAGGTGCAGTACTTCACAGACAGGAGGATGTTCTCTCTGAGCTTATAATAATTACTTTTAAATTTAAAAGTGTGATTCATGAGAGAAAGATATATGATTTTGCTAAATTAAATTTGAGTTTGGCGGAATCTTATCTTAATGCCAACTTCCATGAAAAATGATTGTGAGATTTCTGGAGGAAAGCTAAAGTATTCATTATCAAATAATCTAATCATGAATTCGCTGCCTATTTTGGAGTACCAACGACTTATGCCAAGGATGCTCAAAGTATTTTTATTTATTTATTCAAGGCAAGCCAACCAGGGGACGGAAATTACCAAAAGAGAGAAAGATAGAAAGTAAACATTGAAAGCAAACATTGACATGAAACCTAAGCAGGGTCAACTCCATTGTAAAAAGTTTTTCCACCTCCAGATTGGGGCTCGGATTTTCTGGTTATGTCATGGGTAAGGTTTTTGTTTTATTGGACCTACTAACCGCCAATAGCTTCCTCTGGCTGGCACACCAATTGATGTGCAAAGGGCGGGAATCAAACCCGCAAACTTCAGGTTGGTAGCCATACGCCCTACCAACTCACCTTCCACCCCTTAGGACACTCAAAGTATTTACTATATAGTAATTTATTTATGGCTGACCAGTGACTTGTTCTGAGGATAAGTTGACCTAATATTTGGTGAACAGGATGAGCGTATTGGAAGGGATTTAGTACAATGGATGACTTACAATTTGATGAAGTTCTGGCTTGGTGGCCAATGGGTTGTGATTAGGCGCAGTAGCCTATGGTATAAATAGCCATCATTACCCTTCAATAAAGATCTCTCTTTTGCCACTTTTTTATCTATTTGAAGTAGCGAGATACTAGAGTGGATAGGAGTGGGACTGGAGATCCCTGAAGAAGGTGAGGGGTGATCATTTGGAGTGGCCAAAGCTGCCAGCTCCCATACCTCAGCCCTATGAGGAACCAACAAGAATCTGGCCAACCGGCCACCAATGATGATGTGCTGATGGCCATCAGCCTTGAGGGTGGTGCAGTGTGGGAGTGCAATAGCCACCCAGGATAGGGTATGGACTTGCTGGGTCATAACCAAAATGGACCATGGGGCTAAGGCAAAGTTGTTGGTCTGCTGTGTTGGTGGGTTGGACGTGGACTTGTAGTGGGTTGGTATGCCTATGAAGGAAAAACAGCAAAGGTCATCCAATTTCCTTACTAGTTGGCCTGGCACACTAGCGGAGCCTACTGTTTGGAAAAGCGATTTTCTGACAACCAGCAAAGTACACAGCAATCTGCATTTTAGGGCCAATGGGCATCGAGAGGGCCTTTAAGTCATCAATCCTGTAGCCCACCAGATGATGATTACAATGATGAAAGATTTTGACATGAGCGTTTGATGCCAGTACACCACTTTTAAAGAGTTTTTGGATCCACTGAATTCTTTGCATCAATCTGCTCCTCCTTTGGCTTCTGGCAGAAAAGCTACAGGTCCATCTCCTACTTTGCAAATAAGTTGAAGAATTTGGATCAATTTGCTCCACGGATCTACTGGTGGTTCAGCACAATTTGGGTGGAATGAGACCATCTCCATAAATCTTGATTCTCCATTTGGTTGTGAAAAATGGTCGTTCTTGCAACAGCTAAGATTTAACAAGGCACTGGACTATCTGGGCCATCTTGCCAAGGGCCAATCCAGCCCAAATCAATTTATAAAATCATTCCACCATCCTGGCAACGTCCCTGACCCCTCAACCCATTATGAAACCTCTCAATGGGTGCAAGGCAAAGCCCAAGCCCTCCCATCAGTTGAATTAATTTGATTTCAAACCTAATCAGCATTTCCAAAAATTTTGAAAAGTTAAAATGATTTTTAGAGTTTTTATTATGATAATCCAGTACAAGAAAGTTTTTAAAAAAGAGGCCAAAGGTCACCAACTGCAAACCCAGGAGGATTGATCATCCTCCTTGCCTCTCCCACCCTTAGGAGATACCCCAGCAAGACCTGCAATTGCCCCATTGCAGCCATTTGGTTTTCTATGGGCCTTTAGTATGTTCTTCTCTCTTTTTATTTCCCTCACAAGAAGCATAGGGGATTTTTTCTACAACTGACCAGAACTTCTATGCCATTGGCACTCTGGGCTTTCTACTGGTTGTTGCACACCCAGATTGGAAGCCCAGTCTTACTTTAATCAGCAGGTTTCTGAAGTTAATATCCTCAAGTATAGAGGAACCCTTTGGTGATGGTTCAACCTCAACTTTAGGAAACCCCAACCCCAAATGACAAAAACCTCTCCCAAGCTTATACACCTCCTGGTGATGAGGCGCAGCTGGGCAGTCTGTTCCTGTTGTTGTGGTTGTTAAAGTACCCACATTCAAAGGTCAGTTATCTCATGGCACATAATTATCCCAAAAGATTATAAAATTTTTAAATTGGAGTCCCTATTCATAGGCAAATCCATAAGTACAGATGTCCAGCCTCTCCACCTGGTTAGTGTGCAATATCTTTTAAGGAATAAGAGGGACCCAGGCCTACTACTGGCTTCCCTTTCTCAGTTAAGTGGTTTGGCTCATGTGGTAGATGAACGAGGGTTATTGCCCTGCTCCCCAACAATCATCCCTTTCTGCCCCCTTTTCCTTTTTTCATTATTGAAGTTTAAAAGGACGTGTTTGCAAAGAGGTGGTCCAGTTCATGGACCTCCCGCGGTACCTAAGGCTTATACCACTCCTAGTTCAGATACAACCAATATGCAGATAGATGCCCAAATCTTCCTCAAATATCAATCAAAATCTAACAATCTGGATTATGTAATTAATGGTATAACATTTCTCAGATTGATCTCCCTATTCACTCAATCCACTCAAAAGGCTAACCTGATAGATTTAAACTGAAATGAATCATACAGCAATTGCTAAGCTATCCATCATCTAATACAAATCTATATGAAACTAGTACAAATACCCAAATTATTCACCAATTTGTCGCCAGAAATTTTACAATTTTTTTCATAAACTCTTGAAGAATTCCCACCACAGAAAACTCTCCTCCTCCTAACCAATTTTATATGCCACTTAATGCTCAGGACCAGGCTAGTGAAAGCTTCCCTCTCCAATCCTTTCCCTTTCCTTCTATAAAGGCAACATACCAATCCTAGTGTCTGTTGCCAGTTTATATTCTATACTGAATTATTATTCAATAACACTATTTTATCCATATTTTACTTTATGTGGAATCTTCCCTCCACATCATACCACTGGCCTCTCAAGTCAATATGGAAAATCATGCCACCATCCATAAAATGTTATCACTAGTCATAAAGTGAGTGTTCCAATCCATCAATCCAGTGACTCACCACATGGTGGTAAATCTTGTAAGATGATACATTCAATATCTTTATTTCTAATCTGTTATGCTGTTTGAAATTTCAGTATACCTACATAATCCAAGAAAATTAATTATTTTAAATCTGTTTTAAACACTGGAGGTGAATTTTCATAGTGGATGTAAGAGCTATTATAAGATATGATAACTATTGTTGGGCATACTTTCTAATTAAATATATTTACTAAACTGATGGGATTCAATTCCACCATATTACTAATGTTCTGTCAGGGAGGATCCCCAACATTTTACATTTAATTCAAATACTCAATTTATTTATCACTAATTTAATTATCTTTAATGAATTGATTAGAGTTTTTCACCAATAGATTAAAGGTTTATTATATGTTGCTAGGCATTGAAAACGCTTTTGGTAGCAACTTGAAGGATAACCTTTTAGGTAACGTGGCCTGCTGTTATGGATAAAGGGCCCCTTTACCTAAGCAGGATGCTAGCTTAATAAGGATATTCGCTGAGGTTGAGCAAAGGCGTCGGGACACATTTTTTAATTCAATCTAGAAGGTGTCATGTTCTAGTCAGCCGCAAAATCTGACTAGAAGAATGAGGAAATTATCATTTTAGATGGCTCCAGATGGCTAATCAATCAGCGATGGTTGTCATTCCTATTGAGGTACCAAAAGAAGAGTTGGGTGCTAGAACTCCCCATATATCTTCTTAGTTTTAATTAAATAAAAGCAGAAGAAGTTTAATATCTCATATATTTTTAGATTGGTCTAAGTTTGTGTATTTTTACACTTGAATTATGCTGAATAATAGTTATCCTTATCTAGATATTGCTTTAAAAGTTCTCTGCAAGCTTTTTAATTAACAGAGAAAGGGAGAAGTTCTTTAGCTCAGAAGTTGCCAACTATAGAAGAATGTCTTAAAAATTGATTTACCTTAATTTTTAGAAGAATTCAAACACCTTCAAAAATAAAAGGAAGAGCTTTAGCACCAGTCTAGCATTGGAGACATTACTAATTTTGGTTATGAATATTCAACTAGGACAACAGTCTTCATGCTATTGTCAACCCATTTATTTTTACATCAACAATCTATACAGCGCACACAACTGAACCTTTACAGTAGACTAGAAGATTTTTTCATCTGGTAATCACTACAGGGGGTAATTGTATAGCCCAAACTTAAAAGTTTACACATGAACACTAAGCACAACTGCAACTTTTATTTTTCCTGATGATCTGCCACTATGCTTTGGCATAATCTGTTTAATGTGTGCCCTCCCATTATTCTGATCTGATTATATCTAAAGACCAACAACCTCAGAATTTGTAGAATGTGTCATCCTCTCTACTCTCCCACTCCTAGAGATTTCCCCTGAAAGACCTGTGTTTGACCCCATTGCTGTTGTATGGCTTGTTATAGGGTTTTTGGTATGCCTTTACACAATACTACTCCATACATATCCCCTCAGAAAGTCCCTTTTCAAATTTTCTAGATCTGCTGAGCCCCTAGCATTCTGGGCTTTCCACTGGTACTATCACCCATATTGGATGACATTCCTCTACTTATCAGCCACATCCATGATAGACTCTTTCATTCTTTAATTAAATTTATTAAATTTTGATGAAATTCCCTACCCATCTAATAATATTCCTAATTTAAAGCCCTAGTTTTAGGATGAGTTTGTATTCTTTTTTAGACTTCATACTGGAAGCTTTATCCTTATCATTTTCATTTTATATTATGAAGTTAGTGCATATTACCTATGTTTCAAATGATCCACCAAAGCTGCAAGTTGGTTTTAAAAAATATAAATAGTGTAATTGTCAAAACATAGGTATGACTGGATAAAAAGCCATATGTTTGGAGGATCATATTTTATTAGTTAAGTGGGTCTCAAGATTTGAATGGTAGATTAAGTTGACTGGAAGCAAATCATTCAAGGTGATAATGTTTTGGAAAATAGTGTGAATTCTGCCGGAGCCTTAATGATGAGGCGAAACCCCTAAAATTTTAATGAATAAAGAGTTACCAAGCTGACAGGTAAAAATCAACTGAGAATATTAAAGACTAAAAGCCAAACAAGATAATGGAAAAGGAGTTTTTGGAAGAAAAGAGGGAAGGAAAAGGTTTAGTGGGAGCAGTCCGTTATTTTATATATTAAAAGATTTGGTATCTGTCAGGACAATAGCTCCTTATTTATTACTTTATTGTCAATTATCAAGGATTAGAGATCTTCATATTATCCATCCGTTGCTCAGTGGTGTTATACCTGTGCAACCAGCCTAGCGGATTTTAATCATTACTGCCAAAAGTTAACAGTAATACTTAGGTGCAGTGTGATTAACTTTATATTTAATTATACTGCGATGATTTGATCTAGTCTGGATTGTTACATCACACCCCAGTGAACTTAAAAATTTGTGGTTTTTTTGTGCAGTATAAGTAATCCTAAGCTTTTTTCCAGGTGGAATCTTTAGGATAACCTTTCATTTGCTGAGATACTTCCTCTGGCCCAAATCATCTTATAGAACATAGTCTCTTCAACCTCATACTTAGGTATATCTGTTATGTAGTCAGCTAAATAAGTTGAGACCAGCCTGCCAATCAAGGTGAGTAAAAACCCAGAACGCAAACCAGAATACTGGGGGCATAGCCATCCATACAACTTGAAATCTGATAAGAAGAGAATCAATTGCAGTATGGCAGCTGATGATCACTGTTACCACCATACCTATTGACAGCCATACCTTGGTTGCCATGGCAGCTGCAGATTCTGCCGCTATCATTCCTGTGAGCCCACAGGGAGCCCCAAACTCGTTTTAAGCCTCAGGGTGACATACGTGTGGAGAAGTAATGAAACTTTGCCCATTGGGTGAGAAGGAATCTCCAACAACAGTACATCCTGACGCCAGAAAGCGTCTAAAAATGGAGACTTCTTAGGAAGACACTAAATTGATATCCCCTTTAAGAAAAGAGGACAGCAAAGTTGTGATTATGGTTAAAATGTCCCAGTCATTGCATAAACTGATACATGGCTCAAAGGGCAGCAGCTGTAGTAAGCAATAAAAGTTTAACTTTAAATATTTGAGCGGGAATTTGTATTTTAAACAAAATTTGGAAATTAACTTACAACCACACCTATGGGACTGTTGTCTTGAGTGCTGAGGAGCTTGGGGAAAATATAATTTGAATAAACTGAGGGTATATCAATCCCAGGAAATTCCAGAAGTTTGTGGTTTTGCAACTAATCCGACACCAGATCAATCTCATGCTGGCCAACTGACTCTAATATGATTTTTGATACAAAAATTCCCTTTCATCGCGATTTTGCTTGACATATTGGTGATCTTTGTCTGGTGGGCAACTGGATGTACCCATGACCAGGCTTCATAAGGGAGATCCCATTAGGTAGTAACTAATTTACCGACCTCAAGCCTGTGGGGTGGGCCCACCTCTTCTGACAGAAGGGAAACACTTTGGAGGGGCTTAAACCAAATCATAACACAAGTAGCTCAATTCTGCCATAACTCAATTCATTTAATTTCATGGCCTCCTTGTTGGGACATGAGATCTTTAAGGGTGGAAATGCCCAACATTTTCCTGCTGGCGGTGGCCTCTCGCTACCACAACCTCCACACACTTTCCTGATCCACTGCTCCACTCTTGGGTGAGGTAAGGGGAAAGGAGGCACTTTGAGGGTATACTCTATCACCCACCTCTCGTCTACCAAATGGGCCAATTAGCCATGGGTCACTAGAGGGATGGCCACCTTAACACTTCTATTTCATATGGAACGGAAATTTCTCACAGTTGAGGTGCAGGAAGTGCTCCCTGGACTTATTTATCCTTCCCTCTTTAAACAGGGGGAGCACCACCACCCAGAACTTAGGGTGAGTGTGACGTTCTCATGGGATTTTTGCAACTTATCAGCCAAGAGCATGTAGATTTACAAAGGGGGAGAGGGAGAGTTGGAGGTGCAGGACATGAAAATTCTCCACCAATCCACCACAATTGGAACAGTCATGGGCGCTGACCCAGTTTTTTCATATGATAGGAACCCCTTCCAGGCCATGAGATACTGGACCAAATGGAGAGATATCTGGGAAGCCAAGATTGCCTCACCTCAGGCTCCTCAGATCCCTCAAACATGATTGGCTCTGGCGCTGATGGGTCCTTTTACCTTAAATGGGGACAACTGAGAATTTGGACCACGGGGTGCTGTATCCAGTGGGCTGAGAGAATCAGCCAAAATTCACCAATGCTTAAATCTGCTTCCACCACATGCAGCCCAGAGCGCTTTCTCACAAATTTGCAGGAGGGCACCTGCATACAAAGATTTCATGTGTCCAACATGTCAGAGGACTCACTGTGATGTCATGGGCTGAATGATGTTTTCATCAGTAAAACGTTTATAATCGCTGATGGCCTTGATCAGGTGTGCCTGGACCAGTGATGGGTGCTCCAGATGTGCTGCGCATGGTCCGTTGCAGCCAGAACCTTTGGGCGAAGATACAGCCTGATATAAAATGATGAGTTATACCCCAACTTAACCTTATACAGTGAAAAACTAGTAGATGCATGAGTGCCATTATTATATGCAAATTAGGCCAACAGAAGGTCATCATCCCTGGTGTCCTGCACTGCAGTGGATTAACAGCAAAGATACTATTTGAGAATTTTATCAAAACAATACCATTTGACCATCTGAATGAGGATGATATGCTGTTGAGATGGCATAGCTTAATCCTTAAGATAGCTAAGAGTTCAGTCCAAAAACGCACCATAAACTGTGATCCCCGGTAACTCACAATATCCTGAGGCAAGCTAACCATTAGGAACATGTGCCACACAAAGAGCCAGCTGTCTCCTCGGAGGTGAAGACTGATGAACAAGGGATGAAGTGTGATAACATGTTAAAGCGGTCCATGACCACCATAATAGTGGTAAACCTAATGGAATTTAAAAGCTCAACAAAGAAATTAATTGATAATGAGGTCTACGGACCCTCCGCCTGCTGCAGGGGATGGAAAAGGCCATTTTTACCTGATCTATCAAATATACCCTGTGAAAACATCATGAAATAAGTGATCCACGCTGAGACATACTTGGAAATACCCAGCCTGTTTTACATTCACTTAACGAAATCAAGGCATTTTTATTTTCTAGATTGACAACTGCTGGGGAAGGAAGCCTGAATGAAATTTATCACAGAGTCGAGGCAGAACCCACAGTCTTAAAATAACTAAATCATCCACTCCACCAACAAATAATAGGTCTGCTTATGAGCTGGAACCACCAGCTGGTCTAACAGCTCCAGCCCCTCTAAGCAGGCCATTTGACCCGCCAAACCTGGAGAACAGAGCCACATCCAGGGACCAATTGTGCTGAAATTTTGTGAGGAAAAATTGCTAAGATTTAATATGGCAGAATTACCATGGTTAACTCCTGCTCATCTATTCTGATGGACTTTATGCGGGGTTGTGACTTGACAAGTTGAAAATAATAACTAAAGCCCTTACACAAATTCATATTAGAGTTAAAACTGCAGAGGTCATAATACATCTAGGCCTGGCAATGTTCCAGCTTCTGCAGTATTTGAAATTACATAAGGGTCTGACGATCTGTCCTCAAAGTCACCTCATGTAGCGCCCTGAAGAAGGTACCGCAAGTGGGTAAGTGACCATGCCACAGAAGCCAAATTTTTATCTTAAATGGCCCAGGAATGTTTGGATGAAGTGAACTTGTGCGAAAACTTGGTGACTTAATGTTACAAACCATCGTGCACTTGCAACATCATTGCCCAAAGTGGCTGATGAGACGTTTCATGCTACAATAAATGGCTTGGTGGAGTCCGCGTGTTTAGGAACTAGAGGCGCCAAAACACCACTTTGATGACGTCAAAACCGTTGGTAATCCTCTGTTCATCATAATAAAACATTCTTCCTAGCCAAGGGGTGCAGCGGGCGGCCAACTATGGTAAGGCGAGATAGAATTTATTTAAAAAGATGATCAAGTCCAAGAAGCTCCGCAGCTGTTTCTGAGTTGTGGGAGTGGGCTACCGAGTATTGCCTTGAGCTTGCTAGGGGGAATGTCGTAACCATTCTCAGGACAAGATTACCCTGAAAGGTAACCTACTCTTGGAAGAACTCACACTTGGAGGGCTTAAAGTAGAGCCCCGCCTTGTGCAACGCAGCCAACACCGTCTCCAGTGTATTTTTCATGCTTTTAAGGAGTGGGGGAGTGAACAATGATATCATCAATGTACACCACAATGCAGGTGAAACCGAGGTTACTGAGAACATTGTCAATCATATGCTGGAATGTGGATGGAGCATTCTTAGGCTGTAGGTTATCACATGGAACTGAATATGCCCCTTCTGGTTCAAATCGCCATAATCCACTCTTAGAATTATGCCACTTGGATTTGTTGAACATGTTCCTGAAGTCAAGCTTTAGAAATAACAGGGATTTTACAATCACCTGTCTAATTATCTTTTGAGGGGAGAGGCTAGGGTTTATGAATGATGATATCATTCAAGTGCCCATAGTCGACGCAGGGGCACAACATAGAGTCATCCTTATGAGAAAAAACTATAAGAAAAGCGATGGGAGATGTTTCCCTGAACATTCACCCTTTTTTGAGAATAACATTAAACCACACTTCCAATTCATTTTCCTCTTGAACCATGCAGGGATACAACGGACAGTTTATGTTGATCACAGCTACCATCAAACAGAAAGCCAAGTTATACTCATAATACAGCAGAAGGCGATTAGCCTTCTCCAGGTCAAGTATCCAGACATGAGTTCAATGCCAAGGAAAATCTGGCTGAAAAACCGCAGGGTGAAGAAGCAAGGTGATAGAACTCTATTTCAATTCCGTTGCAAGCGTATTATAAAGGTAAAACTCCCCAACAACTGGGTATTTGTGAAAAACAGTACATTTGAGTTTAGGTTAATGCTAACCTGGCGCTAACGCCACCACTCTATCCCAAGAATAACCAGGAAGAGCAGTTCTTGAACTGCGGTAAACCAATCACAGAAACAAAAATGGTGCACTAAAAAAGGCATGGGACGCCATAAATTTTGTATCAAGCCATTGGAGCGGAAGAAATACTCAGCACTGACGCCCCCACTTCTAGGTCCAAGTCAAGAACCTACACAAGTTTTAAACTCAAAAAGTTTTTTCCGCTCTTGTATCTACAAGCACCACAATTGACACCCTTTGCGCACCCAAACGGATTTCCAATGGCAATAATAAAAGCAAAATCCTGTTTACTGGCCACTGCATGGGCTACTGCTGGCTAAGTGGTGATATACTCTGAGTCATCTGAGGAAACTGGATTGAATCAGGGAATTGGAACCCTTTGTGGAAAAAACCTTCTTAAATTCTTCACGCTGGGATGTTAACAACTGGAGGACTAGGGGATCTTAGGGAAATAAGTTTTTCACTGGAACCACCTCACCAACTGGCCCAGGGCAGTGGAAGGAGGAACAACAGGAAGAGGAGAGACTGGAATGTACTTTGGCACCAAAACAAAAACTCTGGGATCCTGGCCTGAAAAAGCCTTCTGGGAGAACAAAGGGAACACTGACTCATCAATAAAAACTCTTGTAAGCCTTGGAGAACAATCCCTAAGGCTATACTAAAAGAATTTCATATTTCAAACAAAAAATGGGAAGAAGACAGCGGTTGTCCCTATTGTTGCCCTGGTCGATCTAGCCCATGTTGTTGATGAGGGAGGGTAACAGCATATCCGCTGTGAATTGCACCCTGTATGCCCCTGCTTACCACCAAAGAATTGGTAGGTAAATCCAGAAACTGTGCCAGGAGGTGGCGGAGGGTAGAAGCTAGCACCTGCGGAAGATAATTGGCACACTTCCCTGGGAGGGGGTATTAATAGGTTCAAGTTCCGCCAGGGGAGATCAAATCAAATTCTGGCAAAAATATGGGGATAAGTATAATTCTGGGCGTGAAGATTCCCATCCATCAGTTTTTACTAGGAGTTTCCTAGATGAGCCTGTTTCTGACAGGTACGGGCGTGATAAATCCCTTTCTAACCAATGGAACTGGCCATATGTGCCTGGCCATGCGCACAGCCTGCCATACACCAAAGGCATCATCATCATGCCAAGCGTGATTGTGGTAATATGAATATTCTTACTAGCAAGTTTGATGCTAATATGACTGGAATGGTAAGCTCTGATTCAGTATCTGACATTGTTTAGACTTACAATCCACCAGAACCAAATCAAAAGTATTCTTGAAAGTAGTGCACTTAGCTTTAGCTACCCTTATATTGAGCATATAGTGCAGCAATCTCTGACAGGTACCGTAACACTCAAACTTTTCCCTTTCTATCAATATTTAGTTATATATATTTTTTCAAAATATCCAAATGATTAATTGTGTGATAGAGAGTCCCATTGAAAAGTTTATTGCAATGATTTCTTTTGTGTCAATCCCTGGTTAGTCCTCGTGTGCTTTTTTATTTTCCATATGTCAAAGCATTGCTGTACCTGAGGTATTATGGCTGAGGTTTGGGTGGTCACTCATCTGGAGCTCCAGGCTGGGTTTATTATTATCATCATGCTCCATAACATAATTGATGTGCCCCACATTTTCATTCTTTTCCATCATGCCCTATGAATGGGGTGCTTCTTTGGTTCAGTTATATGAACGGAAAGTTCACCTATTGGCAAGTAAGATGTATGCTGAGGGGCTGGGCCATTCAGCGGATTGCATTTTTTATGTTGGGGTTTGAACACTTTCTTTGGCTTGAACCTCAGCAGAGTTTACCAACGGGCTAAGTAGTGGAGGCAACAGGGTTTCACGTTTTCCTGGAGTAGGCAAGCAGGAACGAATTGCAAGCGTGGGGCTTATTGGTTAATTTAATGTGCCCTTCATTTCTCGCCCAATGGGCCAGTTCAGACAGGGCTCCTGGGGTGTGCATTTTGGTACTGGCGGACGCTCCTGTCACTATCCCTTCTGTTGTTTAATCTGCCCTTTCCCTGGCACCAGTGGGTGAAGTAGTTTCTGATCAGTCCCTGGGCAAAAATACTTTGGTGTCCCAGTTGTCAGAGTCCAAAAGTGCAGAATATGAAAAGTATCTTCCCTTGGGATGGGATGATAGCCTTTTTTTATGGTGGTTCCCCAGATGACTCACGCTTATCACCAAGCAACTGGTAGTGTCCCATGTAGCGGTCAATAAGAAAGACTGTGATTATTTTTTTGTTACCGTTAGAAAATTTAGTTGGGTGCGCACCAGAAATCGTTTTAAGTAGCAGGTAGATATGGGTGCAGAGGAGAACATTTATGAGTTTACAACTGGTGCAGGATCTAGTTTTGGACTTAAAAAGTGGGCTCTTTTGTGCTGGGAATGTCTTCTGCCCCAATGGCTTTGCACAACATACATTGGCCTGTGACTTTTTTGGCTCACCAGTTCTGCTTCTGATATTGATTTACCACAGTGCCAAACCAGCTTTTCCTGGTTATTTTGGGGGAGGCTGGTGGCGTCAACAACAGGTTAGCATCAACTTAAACTCAATTGTTTTTTCCTTTGAAAATACTCAGTTGCGGAGGGAGTCTCACCTCGTCAATATGTTTGCAATGGAATGGAGGAAGGGTTCCATCACGTTTCTCCTTTCTCCATAAGGTCTTCCTCTATATTTTTACACAGCGTTGATAGCATATCAGGACATCTTTGACATGGAAAAGGCTAATCATCTTCAGCCAGCTTTATGCTACAAATCTGGCCCACATGACAGTAGCCGTGTTCAACATCAACTGTTCTCTTTATCCTTACACAGTGAAGAATGACAAGGCGTTAGTTGTGGTTGGACATATGCTCAATAAGGGTTAGGTGTTTAAGCAAACATCCCATACTGCATTGCCCATATTTTTTTCTTAGAAGCCCAATGGTACATTGTGCTCTTGCATTGACTATGGGCATTTCATAATTTTACAATTCTTGATCCCTATCCTCTTCCCCTTGAGCAGACAATTATCTAAGTGATCGCAAAATCCTGGATGTTCTTAAAACTTGATTTTATAAAGGCACTCAACCAGATCTAGGTGGCAGAAGGCCAGGAGTGGCTTACAGCGATTAGAACCAGAAGAGGCATATTCCAGTTCCACGTGACGCCTGTGGCTTAAAAAATGCTCCAGCCACATTCCAGTTATGATCAATAGTGTGCTTGGTGTTCTCAGTTTCACCTGCGCGGTGGCGTACACTGATGATTCTTTTTTCAATCATTCACTCTTGAAAAGCACAAAAAGGACCCTGGATAGGGTGCTGGCTGCGTTGAACAAGAGGCTTTACTTAAAGTCCTCCAAGTGTGTTTTCTTCTGGGAGGAGTTTACCTTTCTGGGTAATTTTGTACTGAAGGATGGTTACGCCATTCCCTTCAGCAAGGTCAAGGCGATACTCAAGTAGCCCGTCCCACAATTTAGAAATAGCTGCAGAGCTTCTTGGGAATATTAATATTTTTAAAAAATTCTCTCCTTCCCTCTCGCAGCTGGACATGCCGTTGTGCCCCCTGACCCTGTAAAAACGTTCGCTTATTATGGATGGAGGAGTGCCAGCGTCGTTTGACGCACCAATGAGGCGTTTTTGGCGCTTCCAGTTCTAAAGCATGCATATCCCATTAAGCCATTTATTGTAGCATGAGACGCCTCATCCGCCACTATGTGAGAAGTATTACTACAAGAGCTGATGGTATAGAGCACCCTGTCGCCTACTTTTTGTGCAAGTTCACTTCATCCAGACAGTTCTGGGCCATCTATGATAAAGAGTTGGTCACTATGTCGTGGTTTCTTACCTACTAAAGGTTCCTTCTTCAGGTTGCACAAATGAAGTGACTGTGCGGATGGATCATCAGGCCCTTAAGTATTTAGGAAGTCACAGAAGCTAATTTATTGTCAGGCCCAGACTTATTGTGACCTCTGTAGCTTTAATTTTAAATTTGAATTCATGATAGGGCTTTAAATATTCTCCCAACTTTTGTGAGTCAAAACCCTGCATTAAGTTAGGCAGAGGGATGAGCAGAGCTTAACTATGGTACCTCCACTGACCCAAGTCCTAGTCACTGCTCCTCCCACAATTTCAGCAGCAAATTAAGCCTTGGACGTGCCTCTGATTGCTTGGGTATTGGCGGGTCAGACGGTATGTGTGGAAGGCCTGGAGTTTTTGGACCAGCTGGCACTGCTGACACATAAGCAGACCAATTATTGTTGGCAGAGGTGGGATTTAGTTTTAGTCACAATTGTGGGTGCCTTTTAAACTCCGCAATGAAATCATTCAGCCTCACCACAACCCCCTGGTCGTTGGTCACCCAGACAATAATATGCCTTGATTTATCAAAATTGACGTACAACTGTCTGTGGATTCCCAAGAATATTCCAGCGTAGATTGCAAGTTTATGATGTGCACACAGGCAAAATCCGATTGCTCTAGTTAGAACAGCCTTTCCATCCCTTGCAGCAGGCCAAGGGTTCATTGACCTCAGTATCCGTCATTTCCATTGTTGAGCTCCCTATGCTCCAATGAGTAAAACGTGATTATGGTAGTTGTAGACCGCTTTACTAAATTTTCATAGTTTATCCCCTGTTCATCCACCATTACCTCTGAGAAAACCTCCCTCCTTTTATATGGCATGTGTTCTTGATGTTTGGGTTGTCACAGGAAAGTGTGTTTGACAGGGAGCAGCAGTTTATGGCACGCTTTTGGACTGCCTTTCTGTCTATTTTGAAAGTACAGCCATGCCATTCTACCGCCTAAAATCCCAAGTCAGATGGTCAAACAAAGTTTTTCAGCCAAAAATTTTAAAAATATCTTCAGTGTTACGCACTGCCAAGAAGGATACTGGGGCGAATCACCTTCCGTTGGACCAGTTTGCTTATAATAATTCCTCTCATGCCTCTATAGGGTTCTCGCCATATGAGCACATTGTGATACTACCTTCCATTTTCACTAGGGCCGTGACTTAGCCCAGATGTCCCTGCAGTGGTGGAACACGCGCAGCAGACTCAGAGCTCAAAACCCCTAGTCCATGAGCATCTGACCAAAGCCATCAGCAACTACAAGTAGTTTGTTGATCGAAATGGCTTCCCACAAAAGAGATCATGGTGAGTTCTTCATTCATCCTTAATACACATCACCTGAATATGAAGGTGCCATTGCATAAGTTTGAAGAAAATGGCCAGCCCTTCATGAGGACATTGAATATTTGGGGAACAGCACTTATAGGTTGGCGCTTCCTATGCATTGGAAGCAGCATCCTGTATTTCATGTTTCCCAGTTGTCTCCATTTAAAGGCACGCGTCTGTGGAACATGAGCTGGCGGTTATTGAAGACTTAGCAGAAGAAGATATGGATGCTATTTTGGCACCTCATTTCTCGCATCACTTGATTCAGTACTTGGTGGCGCGGAAGGGCTTTTCCTCATAAAAAAGCTTGTTGAGCACCTGAAATTGTACTAATTACCACAAGTTGGTGGAGGCTTTCCACACAGCACACCCAGATGCTCCTCACGCTCCCCAGAAAGTTTCCTCCATCATAGAAATCAAGCTCCCAAAGGCGCACAAGGATGATGCACTGGCCAAAGCACCCATGGGTGTGCAACTCCTTTTCAACAAGGGAAGGGTAATTTAAGCCTTTGGGAATAAACCTTGTGGCTGGACCAGGAAAACTCTCATTTTGAACAAATAAGGAAGAAGCTGGCAGTCATCCCTCTCATTACCCTGGGCGATCTAGCCCATGTGGTGGATAAGAGATGGGTAATAGAATATACCATTTAAATCGCGCCTTGTCTGCCCCTGATCCAACAAAGAAGTGGCGAAAAATTCAGAAGTTGTGCCAGGAGGTGGCGGAGGGTAGAAACCAGTGCCATTTGAAATCAATTGAAGTGACCCCTGGGAGGGGGTATTCATATGTTTGAGTTCTGTAAAGGAGGTTAAGTTGCATTACACCAAAGATAGAGAATTGAGTTAGCCTTGAGTGAAGATTCCCATCCACTAGGATTTACCAGTGGTTTCTCAAATGAGACCATATTCAACAGGTATGGGTGCTTCTTACCCTTTTCAACCAAATGGAGCCAGCCATATGTGGCCTGACCATGGGTTCAAACTGCCAACTGCCAAAGACATTGTAAACATCATGCCAAGCGCAATAGCAGTGCAATGAATAACTGTTGCAAGCAAATTTGATGCTAATCTGACTGAGGCAGTAAGATCCAATTTTGGAATCAGAAAACAGACAGACAGACAATTTGCTGGTACCAAATTAAAATTTTTCTTAATGGTAGTGTGCTTAGCTATAGTTCCTCATATAGCAAGAATAAAGAGAAGTGGTTCACAACATGTACCACTGCCACTCCATTTATTTCCTTTTATGTCATTTTAGTTTTTTAATAAAATTTTAGAAATATCCAAATTTAATTGTGTGATCAAAATTTTCATTGGAAAGTTTTTGGTGATGATTTTCTTTTTCTGGAAATCACTGATTGGTTTTTGTGTCTGCCTTTTTTATTTTCCATCCATCAATATGGATGGCAGTACCTGAGTTACTCTGGATGGAGTTTTGGGTGGTCACTCACCTGGAGCTACAGACCAATTTATTATCAGTATTCTTTATGAAAACCCCACTCAAACCTGCTTTAGTGTGGAACCTGTTTGCAGCACCTATAACCCTGATCAATACACGCTGTAGTGTAGCACTGATGGAGATTTTACCATGTACACCTGATATAGTGAACACAGTTACTTGTCCCAGGCGGATTAATTGGCATACACCAGATCTAAGGAGGCACAAAATACCACAGCTGTAACACTAATGGAAGCCCAAGTCCAGGATCCAGGCCATGGAAAGCCTCCAGGAGTGAAGCCAGATTAGACGCCTCTGCACCCAGCATGAAGAATTATAGCAGTAGGGCCAATTGCAATAATGAAGCCTTCACTACTTATGACACCAATGTAAACAAAAGAGTAAAGGCTCCCACTTGGTTATCTGAACGTAGAATCACAAACCACCAATATTGAGAATCCCCCTCCACTGCGCCCAAAAGAGCCACAAGCCTCTGCACATCCATTGGGAGGAGGAAGCTATCATATTGGCTGAAAATTGCACGTGCAATTTGATGAGGGCATCCATGACTTGAATTGTGATCTCCATGGATGAGATGGACAACCCCCCTAGGGTGGGATGAGGCTGGAACTGGCTCCTGCGGGAGAAATAATTTTTCAGGAACTCCACCACTACTCTACAGAAGCACCTGACAAACGCAAAAGCCATCTAAACAAATATGAAAACTGAGCACCAACTGCAAGATCTTGTTTTATAACAGGACCATCGCGTCACTTAATTATAACAGAAGGGTGGAGATGCCAGACACTGATGTTTGGTCACTTATGTCACCGAGCCAGCTAATAAAATTAATACCAGCCTGCCAATCAGGGTGAGTAAAACCCAGAATGCAAACCAGAATGCTTGGGCATAGCAATCCATACACCTCGAAATTTGACAGGAAGGGAAGCAAATTTGGATGGCAGCTAATGATCACCATTACCACCATACCTACTAACAGCCATGATGGGGCCACCATTGCGGCTGCAGATTCTGCCACTATCATGTCTGTTGGGCCCACAGGGGCCACAAACTCAATGTGGTGTCTCAGGTGCCAAGCGTGCAGAGAAGTCTCAAAACTTTATCCACCGAGGAGAAAAAATCTCCAACGGAAATGATACATCCTAGCACCAGACAGCGTCCAAAAGTAGTGACATTACCAAGAGGCCACTAAAACAATATATTATTCAAGAAGAGAGGGAAGCAACGTTATAATGATGGCAACTATGCAAAGCCATTGAATAACCTTGAAAGATGACATGTAGGGGGCTTCAGCTATAGTAAGCAATAAAATTTTAACTGTAAATTTATGAGTGAAATTTGTTTTTTATGTAAAAATTGGAAAATTGACTGTCAACCGTACCTGTGGGGGATGGTTGTCTTAAGTGCTGAGTGCATGGGTAATAATATAATTTGCATGAACAGAAGATAGCATAAACCCATTCAATTTTGGCAAATCAGAATTTTGCAACTAAACTTAACACTAGATCAATCTCATAGTGGGCCGCCAGCTCTCACTCATTTTTTGCCACCAAATCTCCCCTACCAGCATGATTTTGCTTGGTGGATTGGAGACGCTTCATCTGGTGGGTGACTGAATTCACCCATGTATGGGACACATAAGGGTGATCCCAATTGGATATTAAATGGATTTAACGCCCTCAAGCCTGCTGGGGTTAGGCCCAACTCTTATTGAAGAAGGGAGGCACTTTGGCGGTGTTTCAAACAAGAACATGCCACAAATAGCTCAATCCCACCAAACCTTATTTTTTAATTACATGGCCTCCTTGTTGAGACCTAAGATCGTTGAGGGGGAAAGATGCCCACCATCTTTTTGCTGGCGGTGGCCTCTCACTGCCACCACTTCACACACCCTCCTGATCTACTGCACCACTATTAGATGGTTTGTATAGGAAAAATGAGGCAATTTTGAGGTGGTACGCCATCAACTATTTCTCTTCTACCACGTGGACTAAATTGCCCTGGGTCACAGGAGGGATGGCCACCTTTTTTCACCCTGTTTATCATTTAAAAAATCCTAGCAGTTGAGACTCAGGGTTGCTTCCAAGACTTACAATATTGGAGTAAATATGTTGTAATGGTTAGTATCTTGCATGTACCATGCATTTTAACAATTCAAGATGATAGATGTGAATTGTTGGAAGTGTATGCCCTTCAAACAGGAACTACTCAAGCGCCACAGGATACACTTGAAACTTTACCTTGTAGGGCCGAATCCAGATAGGACCAAACTTGCAGTGAGGAGCATTGGAACTATATTTACTAGAGCGTAATAACACATAGCTTCTATTTCACATCAAGAAATATCATTTTTTTCTATCAGCATTATTCTTTTGACCCTTAATTGAAAGCTTAAACATTTTCAGGGGTTTAAGGATCTTTTGCATGTTCTGGGAGATTTCATCTGCAGAGGGGCTGTGACCACCTACTGAGGGATTTCAAGGAACATGTTGTTATCATGGTTCACAAGGAGAATTCCATCCCTATGGATTAATGGATCTATTAATTGATCTAGTCTTGGTCCAAGTCCTGCCAAGCCCTCCAATATCTGGCGTCCAATTAATTAATAACAAAACTTATTGTTCAAGTAATTAGTTGACCCTTTATGTTTGTCCATTTGATTGTGGATGGTAAGCTTAAGATCTACAAGCCTTGATATGTAAATTTTCTAGCAGGTTGTCCCATTAATTTGAAATAAATAGTGTACCTTTTGGAATGTTAGCCATATTACGTTTGTTCTAATAAGTTTCAAAAATAGTATCTTTTCAATTGTTATAGACCCAATTTTATTAATTAGTTTAAATACTCTTAAACTTACAAGAGGGAAGCTCCAAATTAGCAGTTATATCAATTGATCAAATGATTGACTATGTAGATTAATGAACAGATTCCCCCAACAGTTTAACAGGATCAGTTTCCAAAAACACTAGAATAGTAAAACTTGTGGGGTCAATTGTGGTGCAATTGACACAACGTAGGGATCAATCAATGGAAATAAAGCTATTTTTCAGAGACTAATATCAATTTTTTATAATAGGTGAGCACTATTTTATTGATTATATAAGATAGGAGGACAGTATTCCTAAAAAAATTTTTATGGTCATACTGATTTTTAAAATTTACTTTTTATTGTTTAAGTCTTAAAAGATCCATGTTCAACTCAGATTGCACTTCCTTTCTTCATACAGGAAGAAATCGTTTTAGATAAAAATTTCCTTTAACCTGTGCAGCCACTAATACTTAATAGGACCACAATGAGAGAAAATCTCTTCTGGAACCCCAAGACTTTGGAAAACCTACTCCATGAAAATTGTCACTTCTCCCTTGGAGGTAACCCAGGAGGTGCAAGAGATGAACTCACCATACCTTGTGGGATGGTCTATCATCACCACAATTGCATCAGACCATCCTGACTTTGGTAAGGCGGAGATGAAATCCATGCTTATCTTTAGGGATTCAAAGTGCTAAGGAAAAACATGGCTTCCTTTGTGGGTCTTGAATTACCTACAAGGGAAGACAAAGTTCAAAAGGCACCTCTGGTTTCAAGTGACTAAAGATGGAGCGTTGGAGGAGTGTTGGAAAGGCTCCAACCCATGGAGGTATTTCCCATATATTGTTTGATTTACTTAAATAACTAAAAGGAGAGGTATAAAATAATATATTATTTTGACTACTAATTGTAACTGAATAAAAGACTTAACCCAACATCCTACCATTAGCAGGGTTCCAGGTCTTATGTTGGAGGAGAGCTTCTAAGCTGAGTCACAATAGTAGAGAGATTTCCAATTTGATTTATTAAATTAAAAGTTTTGAATCCGATTTCCGCTAAATAGTGTCAGTTGTTATTTCCAAGATATTCATGGGTCCTTATTCTCAAATTACAAATGTCCAAATGCGCTTTTTTTATTTTAGAATGAAGTGCCAGGTTCAATACCACTTCCGCCCTCTTTTTTTCCAACTAATTCCTAAATTTGACTTGTTAAGCATGGTTTTTCTCATCAGTTTAACTTTTGGGTGATCTACCTGTTGGGGGCAGGGAATGGGGACCATGGTTTGGGGTTTAATGATCCTTAAAGCTTCACAAAGCTGTTTAATTTCAATATTAAAAACTGCAGATTTTGAGATCTGGATGGGTTTTTGCTGTGAAGTGGATAAGGTAAAAAGCGTGTATTAAGTGAGGAGGAGCATCTAACAATCTTTCATCCAGGGAAATCCCTTAGTCAGAGATTTGGGTGAGGGGAAGGGCCTTAGGATATGAACCTTTTTGGCCTTAAAGGGATGTACCCCTTATCCAGAAAGATGTATGGTACCTGAAGTCTTGCAATTATAAATGGTCAGTGCTTGTTTAGATGTTTAAAAGGCATTAATTTAACACTTAGCTGATTACAACATGGCCTAATGCAGGCACAGTTATAGCATTGAGACACATATTTCTTTGTTTGTCCAATCAAACCAGATTATGACTAATGTTTGTTGATCAGTTCTTGGGTCTTGGTAACCCAAATATGTCCAGACAATGAACGGTTTTGGAAAGCCAACAAGATCTAGTTCTGAAAACTCTATATTGGAATCCAGTTATACCCTAATAGTTCATTTCATCTCATTTTTGACTAAGCACTAAGCTTAAAGAGAAGTTTCATTCACCGTGTTTTTTCAAAGAGTACACAAAGATCTAGTCTTCATCTGAGAGGCTTTTTACTTTCCATTATTTTTCTAGCCCCTCCCTATAAAAGCGCAAAACTTTGGGCAGCAGCATGATATGAATGTTGTAATCATCCAGCTATCTATCAGTGAAGCATAGCCCAAGGTATTGACTTAAAATATCTGGTTTTATGTTCTCTTTAACTGGCAATAATTGTAATTGAAAATAAGGTTGGCTAGTTAAGAGTCATCTTACTTTCCTGTGGTTCGTTGGGTGAGTCTCCAATAATACTAAGCGCAATATGTTCAGTGCAAATGGTAATTACCACTTGGCCTACATAAGGCGATGATGCCACTCTTACAGAGATGCCAAATCTCAAGCACTTCCTTATCATATATTGGTTAATTGATTTCAGCTTGTAGCATCATCCTACTAAAGTAACAGATGGGATTCTCTAACCCATCCTCACACTTCTGTAGATGGACTTCCCAAATTGCACAATTAGATATGGCACTGATTGGCCCCCTGCTAATTGGCCGCGTCTCCTCTCCCATCTCTCATGACAACCATCTGACTCAAGGATGAAAGGATATCAGAATTTGCGTATGCCAGAACTGAATGCTTTAGGTTTTTTATGTTCTAAAGTTCTTTTTTATTATAGGGCCTCATGAACTTAGTACCTTACCTGGTAGTTGGATTAGGGAAAGCAACTACTGAGAAATCATATGAGAAACACATTAGGTAGTTGATTGTCCCTTAAAAAACTACAAACTCCAGTTTAGCAAGTGAGAGTTTAGCAATATTTTATGGCCCTTAAAAATAGCATACTTCTAGTCTACTTTTGAATACACGTTCCCCCATGATTGCTACCGCAGACTTAAGCAATTCAAAATTCGAAGGTTTTGGGTTGAGAACCACATATGGAGGGTTTTATAACTGAGCTGACACTGTGAATAAGCTGTTTATTGGATCCTAAAAATATTAGGATGGCATCCATATATGTGACGTAGTGCCATCTAAGCAGTTCTTCCAAAACATAATTAAACGTTGTAATACAGATGGGGCTTTTTTGAAGTATAAATGGTACTCCCAAATAAGCATAAAATCTTAGATAAAATACAAAACTTTGTACTTCTGAAGCTCATAATTCACTAATATCTGTTGGAAACCTTCCAACAGGCTCAACTTGTAGAACCAGATGCTTCCTGATATCAACGATAAGATTTTTACATAATGACATGTGGTAACGTTCAGTATCAGTTATGGCGCTAAATTTATAGTAATTAATACAGGCGTGGAGATCCCCATTATCCCGATGGAACTAGCAGGATGGGAGACACTAGAGAAGATTTAGAGAGGATTATTGACCCAGAAGCTACAATAGATTTGATGTATTTTTTAGAGCGTTTGAGATTAAAAATTTAGGGTCTATACCAGAAACCCCCTGGAAAAACTTGAGCCTGATTTAATTTATCTTTAAAGTTTTGGGCCCATTTTATCTAAAAAGGAACCACAAGCTCCAAAATTTTCTTCATACTCACTGTATTCCTCAGGAAGCGCTACTTTGGGGAATCACCTGCCATAATACCCTATTCAGCATAGTTGATATCATCTGTCAAAAATTTCCATTGCAGGGGCAAAGACTCTGGAGAAAAATGTTACTTTTAAGATTGCAAGTAAAACTGTGGTGAGAAACAATGTCACTATCACATTTCTATAAATTTTTGACTAGTGCAAGTTGTATAATGTACAGAAACCTTTGAAAACATTGGGGTCAGTTGTCCTATCATGAGATTATCACATAAGTAACAAACTATAGTATTTTAGTGGTATCTTCCAGGGCTACTGTTCCAGAATACTTTATGGAAGGGCTTAATTCTTCAAAAAGTCTAGTTGCAGGAATTTTAATTTCTCCTATATTTAAAAGCGCCAAACCATTTTCTTCATATGTTTTATCAGTACTACCTTAAGTGGGAGTGTAAGATAAGAGTAATGAGCAAGGTTTCTTTTATTTAAAGTGTCATTGGATGGTTTTTTATGAAGGCACCTTCTTGGGAATGCTCTTCAAGCGTTGCATTTTTTAGTTAATAAGATCTCTCTTCACTCACCTCTGATTTTGCCTCTTTATCAAATTTTAAAACTTTTTGGTAACACAAATTGGCATTAAATCTCCCCAACAGAAGTCATTTCTTTTTTCTACTCTTGTATTCAGCAGTTCATATTAATTTATTTGGGTTTCAACTTTAAAATATCTTTTCTTATTCAAGAAACATTAAATATCCTCCTCTTATTATTAAACAAAATGAGTCATCACCATTGACCCAAGTAAATCAGGGTGTAAGTTCTGACTGGAGATAGGTAACTGAGTTTCAGGTACCTTACTAGCTCAGGCACGTGGCAAAACAATTGAACATAGGCTTCCTCTTTTATCTTACCTTTGGATGCCATCAACATGTCTGACCAAGCTGCGTCTTCAGCTTTGCCTGGACAAGCTACACGGTCTACAGATTGGAGTCACTCATCAAGGGTTTTTGGATATGTCTCTTATTTGCCAAGTAAATCGCTTACATATGATATTTGTTTGTAAGATAGGGTATTTTATATTTTGACACCTAATCATTATATTCTTTTTTAACCAGAAGTTTTTTTAATACCATAATTCAAACTTTATCAAATTTATAATGTATTACTTCCAAAGCTGTTGCTTCTAAAGGTGACTGTAAGGCTATAATTTTGGTTATAGATGGTTCAAGAGATTTGGACCTGGGCTAAACCCTGACAACCCATAACTTTTACAAGAAGGACATCATAGAAAAAAATAATAAGAAGGGTTGTTTGGAATGATACCAAATTGTCAGAATGGCCAGTACTGGAACTTCACTTGTCCCCTACAAAGGTTTTAAAGATTATGTGATTGTTAAAATATTTAATGGATGTGTAGCTCAAAAAACTGACGAAGTCTCTGGGAAGGACTGACTGATTAACTGATTACATTTTAGATCACTCCTGAAAGTAAACGGTTTGTCTACATACCATCATAACTTGCAGTGATTAACCCCTGCACTATAATTAAACAATTCATAGACCCAGTAATGCGCATTATTTCCAAGATAGAGTAAATAATGACGTGATAAGGTGACTGAATTCAGTATCTAATCCTTGGTGATAGGGACTTATTATATATAATTTAAAAAAGTTTTATATTGATAAACCTTATAATAATATTGATCAAATTAAATAAGTCAGAATTAGGGGCAGCAGCAAACTCTTTTTTATAGATGCTAGGGGAAATAGTGATATAGATTAAAAAAGTTTATTTGATTAGCATTATGAAAATTCAGGAATTTATAAATAACTTTAGATAAGTTTTAGAAATAGCGCCATATTTGATGGCCTATTTATAGGCTAACCAGATCCAAATTGACTCTTCAAATGATGTTAAAAAATTCTCACATTTTCTAATTTTTTTACAATCCAATTTTTTCATACATTTCAGAACTAATTTGTAATAAGTCCAATAATTATTGATTTTGAGACCTTATTGTAAGGCGGATCCTTCCATTCCTTAAATATATATTCTTATGTCTGGTGAAATTTCCCCAATCATCTTATTATCTATTCTATTTTGGAGGTCTATTCATATAATGCTCCTTATATTTTTCATTAAGGTTTAAAACTGGAAGCTTCAGCTTTATCATATATATTGTTTTATTTTATGTAGTTGGACAGAATGCCTAGGATTACATGTTTGCTGAGGCTTAAAAAGGATGTATGTTTTTGTATATGGTGTGCTGATCTAAGGTAACATCATGAATTAGCTTTATCTATGACTAGGACAGTGTATCAATCCAATGTAATTAGATCATTACAGGTTAATCTTGTTCAGGGTTTAAAATTGGACCCACAAATTTGATAAAAAAACTTTACTTTAAAACAATTGACTAAATTCACTGGTTTTAAAGGGTCAAAAAAGAGAAATTGGATGGACATCAAAAAACATAGTACCCTAGCTTAAATATTAAGAAGATACATGAAACAAGCATCTTTTTTGTCACAATTAACAAAATTTAGATCGCTGAAAAATCACCTTATTAAGCTTACAAATCCACCATCTGACACAAAATACTTTTAGTTTGTAATTTATTTTAAATATTTTAACCTGTATCAAGACAAAAAAAATCATAGTTCAACTTGTAATACCTCAAACTTAATAGACCACTATATTATTTGTTAAAAGGCTCAATCACTTCATAGTGAACCCTAAAAGGTAACTACATGTATTTATATAAGTTGCATAAACTGAGCTAAATGAGATTTGTAAAGCTAGATGCACCATCTTATTACTGTTGGCACCATGTATACTTCAGTAGAATGCCTAAAGCTACTTTTGCTTATACTATTTTCTTTTTCTCAAACTAAAGGGTACCTCAAAACTCATTGATCTATATTACTTACCTAAGATAAAACACTTATGCTGAAGAGTGGTAATATACTCTCTGTCACCCTCAATGTTACCACCTCATGGAAAAATCAACTATATAACATATTAAGTGTGACCTACCTTAATACCATCTAAGTATGGTTTTATACCTTACCAAGCTCACTATTTTCAAAGCTAATGTACCAAACCTTAGCCTCTACTAGTCCCTAGCTACAAGCCATGTTTTTAACTGAACAGTGCTTAAATTATATTATATTTTGTCATCAAGAGAACATTGTTTTGTCCTGTGCAAAGCAGGGAATTACTGCTTAACTTTAGAATGTTATAAAGATTCTCCATAGAAAGAGGTTTAGTCTTTTGGCATTATGTATGTCACTTAATGGGGATGAAGCTAATATCTGGCAGTATATGATGCCATAGCGGGGCATGTTTATGTTATTACAGAAGACAATTAATGAAAAGAAAGTTATGCAGTTGAAAAATAGGGTTAATGGCTTTATCTTAGTGTTGGGTAATTTAAATAATTATATAGTTAAAAGTAATTTACATAACAGTTGAATATACACATGTTTAATTTTTTGGCTCAATGGTTTTAGATAAGAGGGTAGTGAATTTAGTCAGATTTATAGGGTTATTGGGTTTGGTAAGCAATTGGTGATTTTTAATTTGATGAATCATATGGTTATTTAAGTAGGTGGTTAATATTCAGTTAATTTTATTGATTTAATGGTCTTAAGTAAGAGGATGGTATTTTTTAGTTGACTTTGATAGGTCATGTGGTTTTAGTAATCATTCAGTAGTATTTGGTCGATTTGATAGGCTTAATGGTTTCAGCTAAGTGGGGTTTAATTTAGCTACAGATTAACCTTATACCTATGGTAAAGAGCTAAGAGCATGATATATTCCTTATAGATGGACTTTTTTGACTTCCTTTAATTTATCTACCATCATGTTGTGTAATCATTGTGGTTGATAATTTAACTTTCAAAAGAAAACGATTGGGTTATTTAAAAGTAAAGCACTTGTTGGGTTGGCTTATATTAAAACTGCAAGAAACAATAGGAAGATGGCTGATTTTTAAAAATTTTATAATCCACGTTATTGAAACTCTGCTAGTTTTCCAGGATTATGACATGAAGATTGGTAACTCTTTCTTGCCATTATTGGCTACCTTTTGCTAGAATTTTGCAGTAGCAACTCCCTAAGCTCAGCGTAGTCAACAACTTTACCCTCATTTAAGAAAGTATATTGGTAGGACCAGAATCCCTAGACCCACCTGGGCAGCCCAGCTCTATCCTAATTATAAATCCCATCCAATCAGGATTAATCTAACTTAGTCCCTTGTTATCATCTTGATATTGAGTAAATTCTTGTGAGAGTTCAATTTAGATTCAGGTTTAGAGTGATAGGCCAACCACTCTCTCAATGGAATCATCCAGAGATGCTTATACCCCAGGACATTTGTTCTAAAACCAATTGTTTAGGATTAAGTCAACTGTAATCACATAAAAGTAGGTATACAAAGATATTTTATGAGAGTATAATCCCCCTTATATATAGTGTGTCCAAGACTTATGGAATGTAACAAGAGCCATAAGTGATGATGGCTCATAAATAGAAATGAGGGGTATTACCTGGAACTTGAGTTACCCCACTGGAGCTTTACCAGAGGTAGTTTCTGGATTGAATTGTAGCCAATATATGATTTAAATTAGATAAATAATACATCAAAAACACTGTTGAAGCAATAACTTAATTTGTGACAAGTGAAGAAGTGTTCTTGAAGCTGAAAGTGTTAGCGATCTTCATCAATTGGTAAATTAAAGTAATCTCAGCTCATCAATCTGGCATGATTTTGATATGATTCACTTTTATTTTTTGAATTCATATTCTTACATTGATTTATAGTTTTAAATTAAATTGTCTCTTTATTATTTAATTGGCATCTATTCTCTATTTGTTAAACTTATATATATATCTTAAATAGTAAAGCTGTCTATATTAGTCCATCATTTACTAACAGTTTAGACTTATATTATCCATCTCCGTTGTTCATTTAAATCTCATTTTATTGGGTAGAACTTTATAGCTTTAAAAAGCTATAACCAAGCTATTCCATGTCCACCATTCAAATTTATCTCATTCATTGGTTAAATATTCATAGCTTTAAGTAACTTTCCATTAAAATTAATCTGTAGCTGCAATTTGTTTGGTGCCCCATTGATTTCTTAGATACACATCAGATATGGCGATGCTATTATGCTGGTGACATTGTGGCCTCTTTATCATTATAAAATCATATTTTCTTGAACATATTAAATGACTAAACCTTAGCAGCTGGTGATAGGCATAACCCAAGCCTAGGTTGACCTTAGCAAAGAAAATAGTTTCTCGCTGATAGATATAGATTCAGAATTAATATTATTTTCTTATAAAACAGGCAGCGTTAAGCTAAAGATGATCTATAAAATATCATTATATACAAAGATACATATATGAATATACTTGTTCCATACCTCCTCCTAGGTTTCAGAACCAATTTTAACTAAACCAGCATATATTATTTAGGGAAACCAATTTAGCTAGCTTTTAGTCCATAATGAAAAGTTAGATAGAAGAAAAACTTAAGATATATATAAATATACATATAACTATTATATAATTCAAGTGAGCTGTCCCTGACCACCCATTCTGGGTCCACGTCAAGGGTGGGCGGACCATCTACTCATCATACTTTTAGTTGGACCATTCAAAGCGTAAATGCCCCTCTCTCAATGCTTCTGACGGACCTGCGTTGTCTCCATCTGGCCCCCACTTGGCCACACACCCCATGGCCTTTCCAGTTTAGGGTACAACCCTTCCCCACCTCCACCAAAGCCTGCCGCCACTACAGAGCTGAAAACGGCCAATCATCCCCCTCCTCAGTCAAGTGCCACCTGTACCTCAACCAATCAGGAGACATCTTGGACAACAGTTCAGTGCCACTCTATTCTTCAATTGACAGACAAAGCTCATATATTCACCAACCCCAATTTCCAATAGGACTTAAATCCATGTACTTCATTGGATGAAACCAAGAATTTGGCAATGTAATTGAAGAATCAAATACCCCAATAAAAGAATTTATAGAGGTACAGCACCCCATGAAGAGCCCTCAGGGCTTTTTACGCCCCCCAAACAAAGCTTTTTCATTCTGCTCTGAACACCATCTCACAGTTGATGCAGCTGAGAACCCAGATAACACCAACATCAGCGAGATGACCAATTCATCAGTTGCGATGCTTGCCAATGGTATCCCTCCTCCCATTATTGCATCAACTTTAGCCCAACAGGGCAAACAAGACATCCTTTAATTGCACAAACAAACAAATGCCGTCATTCAGAAAGTTGTTATCACTTCACAAGCCAAGGCATAAATCACCTGCACCACTGTAGCTTTATTATCCCAGCTTCCTTCCATCCACCTTCATGCAGAAAACTGCTTTTCCAAATACATAGGTGTTATTTTTTATGCAGGTAATTTTAATGACCAACCAATCATCAGACAACTCACTTACCATGTCGCTGATCACCCCACACCATTGCTATCCACCCTGGCCCATACTCTTGTCTTTGATATGGAATCCAATACCAATAATTTTCCACCAGAGCCCCCTTCCCCTTACACCATGGTGAGTTGAGAGACTTGTAGCTATCCAACCTGGTTGGTTGTATTATCATTTGGTTGTGTTCCACCATCTCTTTTTGGGCGGTCAATCATTCTGTTCAGGTATTATGATTGTTTGTTTTTCTTTTTAGCTCTTCAAGCTTTGGTAATGTCCGTCCCCTGGTTGTTGTACCTTAAATAAAATTAAAAATTAAAAAATTAAAAATAAAAATTATATAAATCAAGTGAGAGACTTGCAAGTATTTAATCAATTTTATAGGTAAAGGGTTTTAATAAACATTTAGTGGGCAAAGGTTTTATAACTAGGTCTAACAGCTTTGTTATAATTTTTATTTGATTTGAGCCCATGTGTTCTACTTTAATGTTTGTGATTTACTGAATGCAGCTTAGGTAAATAGCAGAAGCACATTCTTTCAGTTAGTTTCACACTTGTTGATTTTCTGGGTGGTACATTGTATTTGTTTATAATTGATATCATGGTACCAGACGCTCAGTTTTGCATCAATTCCATGCTCTTTTGGCTAAAAAGCTCTAGTTTAATATTATAATTTGTAAGTATAACATGAAGTGGATCATCAATTTACAGTTAATTTAAGGTTCTAGGACTATGTCATCCAATTTATTCTAATCCAAATATAAGTAATATTTATTGCCCATACCCTTAAACAATTGGTAGAAGAATTAATAAATTGACTTAAATCTTTATCTGACACATTAAAATTGGTTCTGTTCAATGACTCAGTAACTAAATCATTGAGGCCAGAACATTGATCAACGCCATTTGGTAAATTCTTTAGAATCTGATTATTATGCACATTCATTTTTAGGAGTTAGTAAACAATTTACAATGATGTTTTCACAGATTGATTATAAATAAAATTACTTTAAGTTTCATATAATCTACAGCTATAGTGCATATATCAAGCTCTTTACTTTTTCCTATAAGGTATATTTTATTTTTTAATGAAGTCATCTTTTTCTACATAAGTAGCCCCCACCTTTATTATAAAATGATAATCATAAGTCCATATATAATTTTAAGCTTTAGCCAACAGGACAATAAGAACGTTTAAGTGTCTATATAAATATTACGAAATTTTTATTTTTCAATCAGAGATACTAATGATAATTAGGCTAAAATTGAAGAAAAACATATACATAATGTTAAAAATAAATGTGAGCCAGTTGTAAAGCTATTTTTGCAAATCTCTACCATGTAAGCTTATATAAATTTTATGCTCTAGTAATAGGATATATCAGGTAAAATCAGACTTAGTCTTTAATAATAGATTAGTTTACTTTCAGGGCATATCAAAGGCAGTCAAAAGTTTATTGTTGGGTTTACCTAATTTTTAATTCGAAAGCCTCAGACTAATCAATTTTTATAGCATTGCTGGAGCTGTTATATAACCAAATAAAGTTATAAAGCTTTACAGACATCATATTGCAGACTTACCAGTTTTTTAGCTTTGTATATCTGTAAGGTCTCATGACATAATCACTGAAATAATCTATAAAAACAAGGAGGTGGAAAGGACAAAGAACACACGTTGGCTGCCCTCCTCGAATTCAAACATATCCTAGATTAACACTGGGTAAAATCTAAGCATGCCTAGGAGATGATAAAGAGTTGCATGATGAATTCAAAAATGTTAGATTAATCGCGTTAAATTTACACATTATTTTAACAAAAATGGGGCATCACATTTTATTTTATTAAAAGGATTTGAGCTACATTTCAAATATAATTACAAAGGTTGAGCAATACTCATCTTCAAACCAAAACATAATTTTTGGCATTCTTGAGCTATGGTACTACCTTGATGGTAGTAATGTTTTATTGGCTAAATCTGGCTTAGTGCCATAAAAATGACCATGAGTCTCTCTCCACAATCTTACTTATAGTTGTTTTACCATATCAATACTTTGTTCTACAACTGATGTAATGAGAGTATTATAACTCCCTTATACCTGGAGAGGTGAGCGAGTAAAAACAGATCATCAGGAAAATCTGCTACTAAACTTAAAGGAAACAAGATACCGCAGAAAGTGTCTACACTTAGATGGATAAGATATAGTACATATAACGCGCTAGGTTTCCATCCGTCATACTATAATATTTTTTTAAATTTTTCATTTGATTTGACCAATAAATTTACTCTAAATTAAAAAGATTGTCGCAAGAAAGTAAAGTCTCATTTTATATATCTATAATACTATGCTCTAGGTGTAGACAGTTATTATGTATTCAATAAGTATCTAATTAATTTTACAACTCAATTACTATAAACTTATTAGCGGCATAATTTTAAATAAAAAGTTTCATATAATTAGTGCAGTACCATCAATTTTACCATTGGCTTTGGAAACTATTAACTCATCAAATTAAATGATTAAAACTAAACTGCTTTGTAAAAATAAAAATCTACATATTCATTTAACACCCAAAAAAGTTAGATGAGATATATATTGATTCCATATAAAACAACATTCTATTTTACACCCTTCCTTATATTATGTGATAGGTATAACAGTTGCCAGTATATGAAACCAGAATACTCACCATAATAAGCTAATATTAACTGATATTTAGAGATATATGATGCAACAAATGATTCACGGTTGATTAGTCAATGTAATAAGTTCATAGGTTTTCCTAAGCTGTTGCTGGTTTTTAATTTTATTTGACAGGTTAATTTATTTTTCAGACTTATTCATGACTATTCATTACCAAATATAAGACTAAAGTCAATTATAATTTTTAGGAAATAAAAATAAACAATTCTGATTAACTGGATATTATTGTTTATAAAAAAGCTCACCACCTGGTTGTAGAATTGGGTTTCAGCTAGTATTATTTATAAAGGTTAAAAAAGTGCTTAGTAGTCCAAGAAGGTGATGATTTGGTTAGACTTCAAGGATGAGTTCATGACCAACTAATAAAATTTGTCTAGGCTTTAGAACTTTAAATTAAAGTGTTCTAGAATTAACCAATGGCAAAATCAGAGAAGCATTAATTTTTGAGAGTATAATCAGACCTATGCTGTTGATACCTTCTTGATGAGGTCCGCTGCTAGGGTAGCCAAAAAACTAATTAGATAAGAACTCAATAGAATATAGTATAAATGAATTTGACAATTTACAGTTGGTCTGAAAAAACAATAAAAAGTGATGTGGGTGATGGGCCATGGTCATCTTTTCAAGGTTGTAAACCAAATTTAACCAGTAAACAAGATTACCATAAAGGAGTTGGGACCATCTAGTACTAAAAAAGATACCATCAAGGAAGTACCATAGCTAAGGTATGCTAAAACTCATGTTTTGGATTAAAGATGAATATCTCTCTATTTGCTAAAAAATAACTTTTGTTGTAGCTCAAATATATTTTTTTGTAATCAAATGTAATGACCCATTTTTGAGGTAAATAATTCTAGCTTTTTTATCATCAATGTAAGATTATTAAATCCATAATCAAAAATTTGGTAGTGACCTGGGCATGCTTGGACCTTACCCCAGCGTTGGTCCAAGATATGCTTGAAATAAGGGAAAGCGGCCAATTTGATACCTTTGGGAAAAACAACATCGTACTTATCAAGATTTTAACCTGATGTATTCCTTCCAAAAGTATCATGACTAAGGGTGCTGGTTAGTCAGGTATAATTACCAGCTAATTGCCTAGTTCAATTTCAATTAATATCATAAATATTAATTCAAGTCTAGTTTCAGCAGAATCTGCGTTCACTGCCAAAAGCCAATTTGAGGGTCGTTGTGGGGGTTTACAGTGGAAATCCAATGAATCTGTCACCATCCATTCATATATGGTTCCACCAACTAATTTGGAACACTGGCAACTCATGCCCAGGATGCTTAAAAGTCTATTTAAATATAAATTTATATATGATAGACTAGCGAATCATGCTGAGGATGGATTGACCTAATTTAATATTTGGTGATCAGATGAGCAGATTAGGAGGGAATCACTATGAAGAATGAATTGATGATCTGATAGAGTTCTGGCCTGGATGGCTGAGGGGTTTCAGAGGTGCAGTAGTTTAAGTATAAATAGTCATTATTTCCCTCCAAATAAACATCTCTCTTGCACCCATCTTATTTTAATTGTTAGTAGTTAGTCATCTAGGTTAGAATTTAGATGGGACTGGAGATCCCAAGAAATGCAGGTAATCACACCTGAAGTGGCCAGTGCTGCCAGCTCCCATGCCTTTTCCCTATAAGGAACTGGCTTGAACCTGGACAGCTGGCCACCAATGGCGGATGCTGACTGGCCGCCAACCTTTCAGGGTGCAGCGAGGGAGTTCTATAGCCTCCCAAGATGGGGGATGGACTCACTGGGGCATGACCAGATGGGTTGATGAAGGGTCACGAGGGTGGTGCAGCATGGGAGTGCCTGAGCCACCCAGGATGGGGGCAGGACTCGCCAGGGCACACGCCAAGGACACCTGGGGCTAAGGCGAAGTCATTGGTGGTTATTGGTGGGTTGGACGCGGACTGGTAGGGGTTGGTACGCCAATGAAGACTAAAGTGGCAAAGGGCCAACCTGTCTTCATACTAGTTAGCCTAGCACACTAGTGAAGACCATAGTCAATTTTGCGACACTCCTTGATCTTACAGATTATCCCAATGATTATGTCATGAGATGGTACAATATCAGGTTTAGATGTCTTGATGTCTTCTACATGGATATGCATAGCTTAAACTCTTTTCCTAACTATACAAAAACTATACTAGTTTTTGGTCAGTCTTACTGTTTTACCTGGACCTTACTATTACAAATAGGCTTAATCTAAAACATCTAATTCTCAAAGTCTTCCTCGATTATGCTTCTGGGTAAATCCCCTTATTCCTTATTGTCAAAAAGATGTAGTTCTTAATGCAGTTAATAACTATAGTTGTCAAGTCAGATGCTTTGAGAGGACTATTGTTTAAAAAGTTAAGGAATGCATAAATTTATGTTTAAGATTATAGCATACTTTTTCCAGATATATAATAACTTTTTTTGCTTGATATTAAAACTAACTATTTTCACAAACAACATGAAATATAATTACCTCTTAATTTTTATTTGATATATTTCCTTTAGAAATAGATAACAAGTGCCGCTGGTAAAGGCTTACCATAAGAGGTGAGCCAATTCCAATATTTTAGTACTACTGGCCCAATACAAGATTGGGGAAGTCCACACATCTTTATTTGCGATGTACCAAAAAAGAAATTATGACAATAAAATAATCATGTGTTTCCTCAACGTTGAGCCTAAGCATCCATTTTTTAGGGGGAGAGAGACCACTAGGATTTTTGTCCAGCATTAATTTCATCAGGAGGTAGGAAAAGAAAGATAAAATGGGGGTTGGAGTGTCAGCGGCATGAGGCAGAAGATGATAGAGGTGAGGGTTATCCTTGTCAATGAGGCCAGCGGTGTGCATCACCTTAACATAATGAGCAAGTTTGTGCTCAGAAAAGGTGATAAATTTGGGCACGCAAGTAAAAGACTTGATGTGTTGGTGAGTTTGAGTAGATTTAAGATCAAAAAATGAAGAACACACCACAGCAATGCATATGCAGCCCACGGCAAATGCAAGATCTTAAATATCGAACTTAGCATCATTAGGGAAATTATAGGGGAAGTTAGGGTGGGAAATACCCTTGCAAAATGGCTCCATTGCCATATTGAGGGCCTGACAAAGGAGGGAGTTGGCAGGGGCAGCTGCTACTTTGACATCATTTGATGTATATTCTTTATAGTATGTATAGCAATTAAAAGGATGGAAAAAGCAGCGGGGAGTCAAATTGGGAGGATCTGTGAAAAATTAATGCCTATAAAAAGCAGGTTTGATTAAGTAGTCCCTTTCTTTGGCTCAATTGAAATTAAATCTCAAACAGGTTTTGATTCAGCTAGTGCTAGGCCAGTGACGGGAGTTGGTTGGGTGGCAGGAGTTGATTCTCCAGCACAATATACCATAACAACTCCACTGGCTCTTGAGAATCGATCTGTTCAGGAATAGTTTAAGACATAGAGCTCTGGTTGAGAAGAGCCGTGGGACAGCGCCCGCAGTGTTCAAGGATGAGAAAGTGACTTTATCCCCATTCAGAATTTCTGATGAGGCAGTGTGGGAATTTAATATGACCACATTATCCAGCTTGGGATTAATTAAGCTTCAATTTACTTATATAGTGGTGCACATATTTCAATTTAGCTTATTGATTAAGCTTTGAACAATAATTTAATTATGTCATCTAGTAGGTGATAATAACCAACTGAATGGTTAATTGTAATTCTCATAGGATTGTGTCCAATTTAATTACGATTAAAATTTCATCAAGGATTGTTGCCAACAATTTGGAGATGATTAAATTGGCTTGAAATGGGCAATTACTCATGGGAAATCATCAGGTTTGGTAGCCAACATGTAGGCTGATACAAATGGTGATTTAAATACGCTATTCCTCACGAATATCAGCTGGTATCTTTCTCAAATTTGAACCAAACTCTATTTTTCATCAGCTAGACGTTCCAAGATCATCATGGTTACCATGATTTACTCCTAACACATGTCCTCCCATACTTTCATCTACAGATATTCCCTTATTATAATAATAAAAACACCTTAGACTGAGATATACACCTTAGGCCTATATTTTATATTTATTAGTTCTATGTAGTTTAACTGCTTCTTGTGAAGAGAGTCCTTGTCTAAGTGTCAATGCCAGAGTGAGGCCAAAGTCACTAGAATTCTTATATATATTGCCTGAGTGAGGCTGAAGTCACTTATTATTAAGCACTGGAGTAGGGCTGAATCTACCCATTTATCTGAACTCAACTAAGCTAATTGTCTTCATACAACTAGCAAGTTCATATTTATTCCCCAAGTCAGAAATTAAGCGAACATGTGCACCAGTGAAAACCTCACGGTTTTTACAGGCAGTAGTAGCGCTGATACCAAAGGGAGGTGCGGCAGAAGCAGCTTCAGTGGAAACCACTAAGCACTTGTGTTTTAAATGTAAAGTTTAAAGCACAAGGGAAAATGGCTTGGCCTTTTTATGAAGCATGCCTAGAAGGCTGATCAGGGGCAGATCAGATCATGGTGTGAGTGTATTGCGAGGTGTGTGTTGCAATGGAAGGGATGTATTATTGTAAATGCATAAGGACCTGTGAGACAATTAGGTGCCATTGGGAACCACAAACTGCAACTTGGGGTCAGTGACATAGACAACCATATCTTTAATGAGTTCATAGTGGAGGCATTTGTGGGAAAGGCTGGAGGGCAAGCTGGCAAACTGGACCACCAGCAAAGTCTCATCTGGCAATTTCATTTAAATATTTAAATAAGCGTGTTTTTATAGGTTTAAGGTAGCTATGCTACCGCCATAGCATGGGCTTCACAAGAGAAGCCAAAGTCAAAATGCTTATTGAAGGGGCGGAAACCTATAAATCTGGCAGACGTATCAATACTATACCATCTTGATTATTGCCGCTCTAGAATAAGGGAAGAGGTTCCCACGCTCAACCTAAAGGCCAAAATTGCTGGTTGCTCTGAGGGAGAATCAGGGGGCTTTGAAGTATCACATGGGAGCGCGTGAGGTGGTGAACTAGATATAGAGGTGGGACTTAGTGACCATAAGTGTTCAGAGGACTAGCTGGCCAGCCTAGGCGCTTTTCAGCGGTAGGCAATAAATGCCAGAAGGCGTTACACTGCGGCCCACATGAGGGGCAACAGGCGTCAATTGCGTCAACGTAAGCTTGTAATGGCGTGGGAAAAAACTGGTTTAGCATATACCTTTTCAATAGATTTTGGATTTTATTTAATAAGTGATCAAAGCAAAAGAGATACAGAAAGATACTTCTAATTACTCTTAAAGTTATAAGAAATTATATAATTTTTTGTTACTAGTGGGTCTCATCCAAGAGGGTGGGCATCCATGAGTCTTATTTATGGTTGCAAAATTAACAAGATAAAGATCCAACATGGCGCTGTGGCGACTAGCCTAAGAGGACATGTCATATGGGGAAATGTGTTTGGGGTTTGCCTCCTGAACGGACATGAGGAATGCATGAGTAGATGAAATGGGCGTCAGGGCGTTAGCAGAATAGGGAAGAAGGTGGAAGAACATTAAATTGAGCTCATCAAGGATGCATGCGGTGTGCAGCACATTAAGGTACTGAGCAAGCTGAGATGTGGCATATTTGAACATCTCAGGCACACAAGTTTTATTTATGTTTTTGGAAGGCTTGGGGGATATGTGGTTCAATAATTTTTGAATTTGCAGCATTGGCACATAAGCGACCTGCAGAAAATGTGATATTTTCAATTTGGACCCAAGCCTCTACTAATCTATACTTTAGAATAAATTTTACTAAATTTTTCTTTTCTTACACTATAGTTGATTTTATCTTCTAGTATAATATAGCGGTTCTTATACCAGCTAGCTAATCAAATCTAGTCACCTATCCAATCATCATATATGCATAAGGTTTTTTTTGGCATGGCGATTGTTTATCTCTATGTTGGGATTTATAAAATCCAGTTAGTTAGCCACCTTCTCGATATCAATTAGGGTAAATTAGAAAGGTGAACTTGTGACTTGAACCTTATTATTATTAATTTCAGCTTTAAATTGACAATTATTATGTTCAGAAGATCCTTCAGAGCTTTAGCACTCCTTATAGCTTTTTTAGTTGATAATCTTGATGGCAGATAGGATATTGTGTCTCCATATGATTAATTAACTTATTAATAAATAAAACAAAAATTTTACCATTCTCCCACACTATAATGTGCAATAAATTCTTCTTGGTGACACTGCTCTTACTATAACATAATCCAAATGTTAGGAACTTCACTAATGCAGTCATCAACCCATACAACCTCCTATTTCCTTTACCACCGGGGGGTGAATAAAACACATTGAAATGATTTTTATTTATAAAGCTTGCTAAAGTTGATATTGAACCCAAAATTGTCAATAGGTAGCTCCCATGGCATCCTTTACCATGAGGAGCTCATTCAAGTGTGTGTCAGCCATCAGTTATCCTTGTGGGATTATTTTAAAAACATTGTAGCCCAGTTTCATGTCCACTTTGAACAACTTCTCGCTACCTTGTTTTCTCAACATCCTGGGCTGAGGTCCCCTCAATACTCACTCATCTGTCTCCCATCTTCAGGGTTATCTATCCCCCAGGTCAATGACCATCCCTTTAATTAGATCATGCCTCACCATTGCCAGAGATTAAAATTTAGCCAGAGCTCAAGAAGGATATGGTAAGCGGAGTAACCAATTTTCTAACCAATTTTTTATGAAAAAGTGCGTTCTGCCACTAGAAATACAAAAGTTTTTACAAAGGATTGATGGCAACAAAGGAAACAAAATAGCGGAGTACAAAGGGCCCAAAAAAGCTTCTTCCTTATTGTTTATTACCTAAAATAATTTGATGCTACTTTATAAATATTATGTATACTAATATTAATATTTTCTCATCTTCTCTTTTTGTTTTTTTCTGTTTCTTTCTTTCTTTTTTATTAACTTTAACTTATATTTTTATTTTTTAGCTATGTTTATATGGATGAATTACTTGGCATAGACCTAAGTAATAATATGCCCATATGTGAAGTTCTTTAGCATATATGCATTAGTAGATGTTTTCTCTATTATTATGAATGGGTATAGTCCTTATACTCGTTAGTTACTTCCATCTAAAACCGCTATATACTTGATACAACACCCCTCCTATCTTCAGCTATGGCAGATCTGAACATCACCATAATCAGAATCCTGATCTTAACCTTCTTTGCCAGATTTGTGGAGTGGACGTTGGTCATAAGTTTGAGCAAATTAAAAGTTAGATCTAGTAGATCAGTGTATCCCCCTTAAGGTTGGGACCACCTAGTGCTAAAAAGGTTAGATCTAAAAATTTTGCTGTGGTTCCACTCCAAATGTATCTTCAGCAAAAGCGTATAGTAATGGTGGCAAGGCATATGCCTTCTGTACAAATTTTGAAATGACCTTTTCTCAGTTTCAGAATAATATTTGTTATTGTAAACGAAAAAAGCTGTGAAAAAAGAAGGTTCAATCTAAAGGATGGTCTTCTTCAGTCGTTTGGAGGTGTTCACAAAGGTATTGTTAGAACACTTGATGGTACCATTAGACTCAGGTGATAAGGTGTCATTACCACTTAACTTAGTGTCATCAAATTGTTCAACATGTGTATGAATAACAATTTAGTTTTATTGTCAGTGAGAATAAAGCTAAGCAACCATGTTGTTAAATAATGCACTACATCTAAAATCTAGCAGAGGTTATTGCACTTAAGTATCAAACAGTTAATTATTTCACCCACTTTGCAAGGTGGTCAATGGGCCAAGATAAAGTTCTTAGTTTTTCCTGTGCCAACTGCAGAGGCCTACAACAGCCATAGACACAGTGTACCATGCATATTAGGGCTTTACTAAGTAGTAAGTAGTAAGTAATGTTTTTGTGTAATGAGTTACTCATCTAGCATTAATGGCAACATGAGATTATTTCAAAGGAAAAGTTTAAAGCTTACCCAGTGGTACTAAAGCTTCAGAAATTCGATTATCTTGAATAACTTTCCATATTCTATTACCCTGTGGGCGTTGAATATGTTTTTTAGTCAATCCAACACTATAGAGAAATTCATGTTAGCTCCTTCATTTTTTTAAAATCTTGGCGTTCATGTGAAAATTACTGAATCTATCTCATCCATTACTAGTATCACTTGTGGAGTTTTATCAGAGTACTCTCAGTTAATTATCTTACCAAACATCATATTAGTGATATCCGCCGTTACAGCTACATCTGGTAACTGAAAAAAGCAAAAACACGTTCTAAATCTTGGATTTAAGGGAAGTGAATTATTTTAAGTTTTTGATATTGGAGTTTAAGGGCCCAGCGCTTAAACTGCCCTTCTTGTCCTTGATGGTTACTCAACCAGCATGGTGCACGTGATTAATCAAATCATTAAATTTTACACATGTAGTTACAAAAAATTAGGTTGTATGAGTAGATCACGTCCAAGCACACCCGATCAGTGGTTCTAAAATCTTGCTCATGACAGTTCAGGCTCTGGCTACAGTAAGCAACCAGATGTTTTGCACCATCACCCAATGGGAAAGTACCTCCTTAATGGCGGAAAGGGTTGCATCAATCGGCACTAGAAATGTGCTAAAAATTAGGATATTGTAACACTGAACATTGAATAAAAACGCGTGGAAGGTTTCAAAACCATTATGACATTGTTTAGTCCAGGTAAACGGCGAATACTTAATCAAAGCTTAAAAAGTGGCTCTTCAATCTAGATAGAGTATAATGAACCGCCAGTAATATGACCATCCTAGAAAATCTATACGTCATGTTTGTATCTCTACATAGGCATTTGTTTAATGGCTTCAATCTGGCAGTCGGTGCAATAGGCCTTTGTCATCTATTACAAAGTTAAGAACTCTAAATGATTGATAAAAATAGTGGAAATTCTATGCTTTGCCTTCCGATCTAAAAGCGGAAATCCATATGACCAAATCTTTCAAGTGCTCTAAGTGTTCCAAGAAAGTTCTTGAGAACACATATTTTTCACTAAATATATAAGTACGCAGGACATTTTGAGATCTCCAAGGGGCTTTATCGCTTGTTGGAACTTTTCTGGGGCATTGAACAACCATTAAGGGATTCAAGTAGGTTTGAATAGGATTAAAAAGCAATTATTAAAATTTTCTTGTTTAACTTCAGGCAACAATATTTGTCAAATCCAAGTGATCAAATCCAAATACAATAAATATATGGTGCTACCATATACCAAATGAATCTTCAAGATTGAGCAGGGGATATAACTCATTTCTATTATATTATCAAATTTACAGTAAAATCATATCTATCAAATTGGCTTCATCCATTTTTTATTAATAGCACTGGGAGACCATGAGTTCATTGATGGTTTCATCATGTCTTGTTTTAATAGCTTCACAAGTTCTTCAGTTATTACTTCCTCCGTGATGTATAAGTAGCATATAAGCCACAAGTGAATGAGGTGCATGTTACCCACGTCTATGAGATGATCAACATTTTAGGCGCATCCCAAATCATTATCGTTGGTGGCAACGATCCTGAGACATACCTCAAACAGTGATATAGCTAGATTTTATAATCTTCAATCAATATTAAAACATCCTTATTTCAAAGTTATGATACTGGTTTGAAGGACGCTGTGCAGTCCATACTCCTATTATAAGATAGGCTTATGATTATCATATTTATTATCAACTGAAATCAGGTGAGGGTAAGCTATCACTTGATACTTTTCACTAATATAGGTTCATTATGTAACTTAGTTTAATAGGACTTCTATCTTGACATGCTCTAGTAATATCATCTTGGGATCTACAAGAGGCTTCTAACAATCATTAATGTGGCGAAAATATTTTTCTGTAAAGCTCTTCTGCTATAAAGGCCTCTAATTTAATTTTAAATTAATTGCGAGGAAGGCTGACCATAAAATGGATACTTCTGAATTTGACCCAAAAGAGACAAAACTTAGTAACAGGGAAGGCACCCCAGAGAAGCGATGCTATCTCTTGTTGCCAGCGGAAACGCCACTTATGGGGAGGGGGAGGGAACGTGTGAAGGGGCCTTAGCCACAATTAAACACATGTGGAGGAAAGGGTCTGATTTGATGAACCAAACTGGGAACCAGGAGGAGACCAGCTGTTGGCGACGCGGTGGGAGGTATCCAAACATCCACGCCTGAAAGTGGGCCACCAAATGAGACCGGAATCTGTGGACGGCTTTTGGGAGGGTGGGGGTGGAGCCTGTGATGGCATCCAAGACAATCGTGTGGATAGTCCACATGGCGATTGCAACCACCAGAGCACGGAGGGAGGGTGGAAGGGGGGAAGCCATTGATAAAGCAAACATATCTCTTGACAGACTGAAGGGATGTGTTTGATCCTGGCCCAGAAGACGTTGAACTTCGCGCCATATCACTTTAGAGGTAGGACACCTCTCCAGGCGGTGGAACAGCGTTCCATACTGGCCACACATGACGCAGGATGAGTGTAAAGCGTTATAACTCAGCTGTACGGTACACCCACCTCAGGCAGCGCCACACATGGGAACGGATTTGAGGCTGCAACAGAGGATGGTGTGCGTATTTCCAGATAGGTTTTTGGGTCTCAATGGAGTAAGCGATGTCCATCATGTCCAGGTAGTCCACCCTGGATAGGACATGGGGCCGTGTGGGGATCACGCCATCTTGGATGGGTAGCCCCTGTACCTCTTATGTGTGAAGAGAGGAGAAGAGCGGCCTCTCTGGGCTGTGTGTCCGCTTGTACAAATTCTCCACTCAGCGCTTCGCATGGAGAGGAGGATTCGTTTGTAGTGGGTTTTAGTCCCCTGAGGACCTGTGGCCAATGGGTGTGAAGCCAGGTATTTCATCAGGGAGTGAGGGTTCAATGGATTGTTAAGGCCCAAGGCGTGGGAGAAGTTGGAGTGGGCTGCGCGGGACCAGTGTTGGGAGGGGAGCATAGGGGCGGTGATGGCCGCAATCCAGGTGCCCAGGATCTTGGCAGCATGGGCTTTGAAGTCAAGCAGGCCCATGCCTCCATGATGATGAGGGCCAAACATGACCTCTAGCCGTACTGGTGGTGGGCGGACTGACCAAAGCCATCCTTGCAGCAGGGCATACAAGGATTTGAAAAAGCTTGGGGAGAAGGGGATGACGTGGCCTCCAAACCAGACTTTGGAGAGGAGCATAGAGTTGGCTAAAACAACCCTGCCAGTAAGGTAAGTAGGGTGGGCTCTGAGGGAGGCGATGCGCTTCATCACGTTGTCTAGAATACGACTCTCCATTACTGCTGATGCGTACCCGCCTGCCTCCACCCACACGCCCAGATGGCAGACCGGCCCTATGGTAGGGCGTGGCACGAAGGGGAGCACCAGTGGGGCGGTGTGGGGTGAGCTGGGAGGGCGAGCACGTGTGCGAGCAGATGGGCCGGGCTGGGCACTGGTTGCTGGGGCCCAGCAGGTTTGATACCAACCAAGGATGATGATTTCGGTTTTGGAAGCATTCAGTGCAGCGTTACTTACCCAGGAATACTCCTGGATGAGAGCTTCAAGTGCGCATGCATCTTTATTATTAGACACCCCAACCACACAGTCATCTGCAAACGCCATAATCTTGACTAGGGCTTGCCTGGCACATGGACCCTAGTGAGTTGGGCATTTACATTTCGAAGTAGTGGGTCAAGGCTGAAGTTGTATAAGAGTGGGCTAAGGGGGTCCCCTTGTCGCATGCCCCTTTGAGGGCGGACTACTTCCGTTAGGAAGCCAGGGCCACGCACTGCCATTGTTGCAGATTCTGTGAGCGGCATCACCCAGTTGATGAAGCGAGGGGATAAGCGGAATTGATGGAGGCAGGCCCTGAGGTATTCCTAGTTTACTCTATCATAAGCCTTCTGTTGGTCTAAGAATACAAGCGCCCCAGAGGCTGTGGACTGGCATGCATTAGCCACAGAGTGCACGTTGTCCCAAATCGACCTTCTGGGTATGAAACCAAATTGTTCTGGGGAGATGGTGGCAGATACTACAATCCCTAAACGGTTAGCCATGATTTTTGTTATAAATTTTGTATCCATGTTAGTTAAAGAGATGTGGTGCCAGTTGGCTAAGTCTAGCTTGTCCCCTTTCTTGAAGAGTGTGATGGTGAAGGCCTCTTGTCCTCCTTGTAGGAGGCACGTTTCCAGAAGGCTCTGGTTAAGTGAGGCAAGCATTAGTGGGGATATATATTTGAAGTACTTTTTATAGAATTCATATGGAATGCCATCTGGGCCTAGGCATTTCTGGTTTGGTGCACTGTGGATGGCTGTCCATAGTTCGTTCGGAGTAATCAAATTCATTATTTCTGGGTATTGGGAAATGGTGCGGATGTGGGTTCAGTCGAGAAATTCTGCCACTTCAGCTGGCTGAATTGGATTGGATTGGTATAACTCAGAGTAATACTTTTGTATTTTGATTGCCACTTCAGCCGGCATATCCATGATGGAATCATCTGATCTTTGCACCTGTTTGCAGGCCACGCTCTGGAGTGGTGCAATTTTTTTCTTAAAAAATATGCAGTGCACTTGTCGCCCTCTGTAATGCATTTGGCCCTGTACTGAAAACAAACCCAATGTTTGTGTTGCCTTTTGAGCGCGTTGAGGTGGGCGGCTGCCTTCGCCCACTTCCGGCCCCATGCAGGGATGTATCCTGTGGCTGGAATGTTGAGCTCCAGGTGTGCCTACTATGCCAGAGCACGCGAGATGATGGCCAATGTGGCTCGTGAGTATCAGGAGGAGAGGTGGCGAGAGTGGCGGATGGTATCCTCTTTGAAGGCTGCCCATGTGGAGATGGGGTCCGCGCAAAACGGTGTAACAAACTCCTTTTCTAAAGTTGCTGATTCCACCCAAGTGGAAGATCCTGGCGACGCAAGTTTAGGAGGGAAGAGTTTGCACCAATGTGGGGCCTTAGCCACTGTGACAGGTAGGTGGTAGTTTATTGAGACCAGCCAGTGGTCGGAGAATTCAATTTTCATTGTTTGGAAGTGGGAAATGTGAGGTTGGAATTTCACCGGCATAAGGATAAGGTCTATGTGGGTCATGGACCTTAATTGGCCGTTGTGGATGTGGGGTCATGTCATGTTTTGGAGCAGCGGGGCTCACCGCGGCACCGCATCCATTAACCCAAGGGTGGCCTTTAGAACATAAAGTTCTATGTGGCCCTGCGGGGTGTGGGAGGAGGAAGGCCAATGGTCCGTTGGTGTGTTTAGCCAACAGTTCATATCACCGACTACAAAAGGGTCTGGGGGTAATGGGAGGGATTTGACCAATGAGAAAAATTCCCAACATTCTCATGCACAGGTTGGGGCATAGATGTTGATGATTGCATGCACCATGTCAGCCCACGAGAAATTGACAATGAGGACTCTGCCATTGAGGAAGGATTCTGATGATAAAAATTTGAAAAAATTGTTTTTCTGAACTAGCACCCCACAGTGCTCTGACCAAAAGGATAGGGATGGGAGGAGCATGGTTTTCCAAGCATCCTTGGAACCTTGTGGACAGTGGGACTCCTGAATGGCCAGGATATCCACGGGTAAATTTTTTTGTAAAAAACTTAGTTTCCTAGCCCAGGATGGCGAGGCCTTGATTCCAGCGATATTCAACGTTTTTAAAGTGAAGGTTTCCCCCATCGCACCTTAGGTGCAAGGGGGTGGGTACCTGAGCCCACTAGCCTCCTCTAGATCCCCATGGGACTTCATGGCAGCGTGGGTGTTTGCAGCAACGCTGTCAGTAGTTTTGTTGATTTTAGAAGAAAGGTTCACGTTGGCTTTTGCCTTCACTTTTTGTTTCCCCTGACGTCGAACAAAGATTTGGTGGTGTGGATGAGTTTGGTGCACCAATGATTAAGTTGAAAAAATTTTTCAGGTAGGTTGGACCCCAAGTCAGTTTCAACTGGAGCTTGGTTGCAGAGATCAGGTGAAATTGAGTCACCCATTGGATCCTCAGATTGGGTGGCCTAATCAGCATGAGCTTCCCAATCTTATTAGTTGATGGATTCCTGAGTTGCTTCTGCCACAAAGGTTTCGATGTCCTCCTGGTGTTGGGAGTGTGGGATAGTGGTGGTGACTTTGGCCGCTTCCTTGGCTGCAGCCATGTGGGCCTGCTTAGCCTTCTTCTGCTCTTGCGGGGAAATAGGTTTTACCAGTAGGTAGCAGCCTTGTGCTCCCCATGGGAAAGCCTCTTTGGTGCTTGCGGTTGGTTTGTAGTGTGCCTCTCCGCTGGCCATGGCCACCAAGGGGTGCTCTTGGAATGTGATGCCCTCCTTGGTGGGGCATGCATGTGCCTTATGGCTGAATGCATCACAGTGCATGCAGATGGGGGGCGCGCTGTCCACAGTTACCCAGAAAGGGTGTGTGGTATACCCTTCAATATTGATATATGTGGAGTGCAGGATCTGGGTTAGGTCCTTCACGATCTCCTCAGTTGGGGTTAGAACTGTGATGGCTTTGCCGGTGCACAGTTGTGGCATCAGCATAAAGCATTGCATCTCAAAAGATTGTATTTCGCCATATACGGCGAGACCATCTTTCAGGTGTTGCTCCAAAATGGCACGTTTTACTGTAGTAGCCAAAAAGTCAAATGTGAGGGAAATTTGGTTTGATTTTGTCCATCTGGTGCATTTGGTTTTGGAGACCTATTGCCCTTCGGGGAGGTCGATTACTACATGCACCGCGGCAGCTTCATCTGCTGCCTCCTTGTTTTTGAAACTGAGGTCCAGCCAACCATGTGACATGGAGTGAGGTGTGACATACATCGCAGTCAGGAAAAAAATGTGCACATCCCCACAAAATTTTTCCCATAGAGCTGTTTGTTGGATGTCCAGAAACATATGGAATCTGTATTCCACCAACAAGAGTGGTTGGGATTGCAGTGTGTTGATGTACTGGTTGCATCGCACTTGCCAAGTAAGGATTTCTGGGGAAATAGTGACCGCCAGTTTTTTAATTTTTTTTTCTATTCTGCCAGTTTCTCCATGGCGTTTTCTAACGTTTGAGGCTGTGGGCCTACCACCTGCTCCTCTTACCTTACTTGCCCAACTGCTCCCTGACATGGGCGAAGACTAATCTCCTCTGTGAGGTTATCAAACTAGAATCAGACTTGAATTTATTAAGTTGCAAAAGTGATTGCAACGAGAGAGAAGAGTTTTTTAAAGGCCTCTAATTCAGTGTCTAAGATCTCCTGACTTCAAGAGGGTACCATGGTGCTTTGACTAGAGTGTAAAGGTACCCCTTGAACTCACAAACTTAATTAAGAGAGCTCTAAAATTCCAGCTTAATTGTGGCAAGGATGGGGCCTATCTAGCTTCATACGTCAGGTTTACTTGAGAAGTAAGCATATGATCCTTTGGTATGCCAATCATGTAATATAGGCTGGGATCTTCTGCACTAGGATTTTAAGCATTTCATCCGCCATGATGACTATATTGCCAAATTGCCACATGAACGCCACACCTAACACAAGTTAAATGTTGGTTCAGTAGAACGATTGACGGTGCTGCTATGGCGATTTATCTAAACCATAGAAAGAGAGCGCTTTAAGCTCCTTCATATACAGGACACTTAATATCAGTAGTTTCATATAATTTAAAATGCTAAAATTTTGGTTTTAATGGAAGCTTGTACATATTCTAGCAGACACAATGTTGACCGGTGCTCCAATGTTTAAGATGGCTAAAATTTTGTTTTTTTTTACAATAAAGTCACAGTAGATACATTCAGCATTAGAAAGATACCAGCTATAATATGCATAAATCCAAAGTAAAACCATGTCCAAGAAGCGTTTGATACTACTTACAATTTGAGGGCATTCATTTGCTATCATATCTACTTATAAAAACAGATTCACGCCCATGAAAATTGATATATTTGAAGAAAGATGCGTACAACGGCGAAATTTATTTTATATCTTTGCTACGTGTAAATTTCTGGCAGTATTGGCTAAATCTGCCGAGTTGGTTGCACAGGATACTTACCACTGAGCAAAGGAACGGAAGATATGCAGATTGCTAATCCCTTAATAAAAACCAATACAATTATGGAGCTATCGCCCTGATGACGCTTTTTATTATATAAAATCACAGACTATCTCTGCGGACTACTAAAAAACCTCTTCCTTCTCATCCTTCCGCTCAACTCTTATTCTTGGTATTCTTAGTTGATTCCAAATATTCAACTTAATAATCTCCTATTAATTACATTTTAGGAGTTTTCATTATATATTGAGGTTTACGGCATAATTCCCCTCAATTCACTGAACTATTGATACTATGATCAAGTTGCTTCACTTCAATATCATCTTCTGCTCAATCTCAAGGCTCCCTTGACTCATATACTATGGTCTGCCAGATACATGGCTTATTGTTCAGTCATATTAATTTGTTATTATTACCCCCTTGACTGAACAATAGACTCCTATTGCTTGTATGCTTGGAGGAACTTCGCATGGATTCAGTTGATAATCTGACCACCCATGGTTCCTTAATGGTGTAGGAGTCAATACCAGTCTTCTCAAATATTTCAAACAGCCCAGTATAAATGTTAGCACTATTGTTCTTCCGTCCAAATCCAAGTTTGTCATTTAACAAGATATGATCTCCTACAGTGAACTGTGGGGTTGGCTTTGACTTCTTTGGTCAGCCATCTGATTGTGAATCTTCTTAGCCAAGCTGGTAAAATATACTTTTTTTTGTAGTTTGATTGGCGTCTCCATTAAAGTTGGTTATATAACGCCGCAGTTCTACGCCACTAATACCATCCACACACAAGTAAAGCAGAGCAGATAAAACTGGATGTCAACCATAAAGCAGTTGGAAAGGACTCTTGCTGGTGGACGAGTGGTAGCTGATATTATATGCAAAGACAGCTATGAGTAGTAGAGTACTCCATTCAGAGGGTCGAGCTTTCACAAGCTTGTGGAGAATGTTTATTAATGTACCATTGACCCGTTTACCATTCCATTGGATTCTGGATGGTAGGGTGTAGTCAAGAACCTGCATATTAACATCAGTTCATTAAACTTGGGCAGGATATGAAATGTGAAATTTGTTCCATTGTCTGTGAGGATGAACTTCAGACAGCCATGTTGCAGTATAACACAATTAATGATAAACTTGGTGGTAGTGACAGCCCCTAAATAATTAATCGCCATGGCTTCCACCCATCTCGTCAAATGATCAATTGCTACTATCATGTACTTAGATTGGTTTTTGCAAGTTGGCAAAGGCCCCACCATCTCAAGAGAAACAGTATGACATGTGAACTGGGGTTTAGCCAGCTGGTAAGAGGTCTTCTTGTGGAAATTAATCCACTTGGCACTGATGACAACAACTTTCCATCTCCAGCATGCCATAATGAATGCTCTCCCAATAGTAGTGGGGTCAAAAAGACTCCGAAGTTTTCTGCAACCCACCATGCCCTACCGCCCTATGTGCAGTCAAAATAATCATTTCCTGGCAAAGGGTTTTGGGAAACTCAGCATCAATTCTCCAATCCGCTTATATAGTTCCTCATCACGTAATAAGTATCCTGTCTAAGACCATCTAGCACTTTGATCACTTGTGGTAGCTCATCGTGATATTTGCCCACCACCATCTTCTCATACATAATATCGGTCAAATATGCCATAATGGTGACCGTTTGTAGCCATAAAAGACCTTCTGCATTTTGATGTTTCGCCACTGGCCAGTGTACAATCTCAAAGTCTTATGCTTGGAGCTTAAAGGCCCATTGCGTGAGCCATTTTTCAGGTTCACAGAGATTCTGCAACCAACGTAAAGACGCGTGATCTATTACCACTTAGAATTTCACCCCATTTAGGTATACCTGGAACTGTTTTTATGTATATATAACTGCTAAGAACTCCCGCTTGGTCACAATGTAATTCCATTTAACGCAGTTTAAGCTTCAGCTACAAAAT
>JAKSZP010001832.1:0-65581 GCA_022478985.1 Massospora cicadina
TTGAAACTGGATGTGGACCACTGAGTAGTATACGGGACCACGGGATGCAAATCACTGTGTCCAAAGGAGCATATAGCGCGTTGCCTTTATGATTTGGGTCATTCAGGGTGTCCGCTCCAGAAGAGGTTCTGCCAAACTATAACTACAACATGTTAATTGGCGCGGCATTTATTAGAAAATTTGGAGCTGTGATAGATATGGCGGAGGAAACCCTTAATATTTTGGGGCAAAAGATCCCCATTTATTTTACCTCTAGTGGAATCCCAATGCATCTATTCTGCTTTAGTCAAATCAATCTAGCGTACAGCAATGGAGTAATTCCTGTTCAATATTGGTGAATGAAGTGGCAAACCAGAGCCCTTTCCAACTAGAATTATGAGTATAAATGGATTTAACCTCAAGCAGCGGGCGCTTTGAACCTACCGTCTGGACATCAGTGCATAGTAGGAATAGAGCTCACAATTGACATCCCTAAAGGGCTATTTAGGGATTTTTAGGGCCTTACCAGCACTCATAGCTTGAACCACATGAGGCTCCAGGGCTAGTACTCCCTGGGAAGGGGGAGGTGAAGGTACTTCTAGCGAATTTACAGAAGAAGACAATAACGATCCAGCGGCACCAAGTGGTGGCTTACCTACAACTATCTCCCATAGAGGAAGATCGCCATATTCATGATTTCAGATCGTGGGAAAATCTTGGGCTACCAACATATTCATCATTCGGTGTATTGAGAGTGGTTCCACAGGAAGCACTAACTAGATTATTGGCAGAACACCAATTAAAGCTATAGCGTTATTTAAAAAATACATGGATAATTTCACGCTTGATGATTATAATTTTGGGTGCGCTCAAGGGGTGGTACATTAAATAGATACAGGGGATCACCCTCTCAATTCAATCACGGCCTATTGGATGATCAAAAGCAGAAGAAGAGGTTGTCTCAGACGAGGTGGATAAACTTATTGTGCAAGGGATGCTAGAGCTATCAAATAGTCTGTGGGCATCGCAGTGCTCATTGTAAAGGAAAAAGATGGCACAAATCGGGTGGTTATTGACTATTGCAAGCTCAATAGTTTAACAAAAAAGGACTATTACCCTCTTCCGCGGATTGATAATGCATTGTACTGATTAGGTGGGGTGAATTGTTTTTTGCCATGGATTTAATCTTGGGGTATTGGCAGATCAATTTGCCATTGGTGGAACAGGAGAAATGTGCTATCATCACTTCAAAGGGGTTATTCCAGCCGGCCCACATGCCACAAGGTTTGTGCAATGTCCCGGCTATGTTCCAGCGTGGCATGGATACAATCTTAGGTGACTTGAAGTTGTCCTGTGTCTTAGTTTACCTTGATGCTATCAAAGTGAACTCCTGGACGTTTACAGAGTACCTTGCCCACTTGGAACAAGTGTTCCATTGCCTCGCTAATGCTAATATCAAAAATGAAGCCTCATAAGTGTCATTTTAAAGAAAAATAGAATATTTTGGGTTTTTTGTGGATTCAAAAGGGCCTAAACTGCAGCTGGCAAAGTGGAAGTTATAAGCAAGATGACTCGTCCAGGTAATAAACGGGATATTCAAGTGTTTCTGGGGATGGTCAGGTACTACTGATGGTTCATTCCCAACTTCAGTTGCATCAGGCACCACTTTTTGAGATGTTAAAGAAAAATGCCTTTTTTTATTGGATGGAGCAATGCCAAAACGCTTTCAATATGTTATGAACCGCACTAGCAAGCGCACTTTTTTTACAATATCCCACCTTTGACAAACAATTCATAGTACAAACAGATGTATCCCTCTCCGCTATAGTGGCAGTATTATCCTAGAAGGACAACAATGGCAAAGAGCATCCAGTCACGTTTTGTAGTCAAAGCTTGAACTGTCACAAACGAAACTACACTGTGACTGAGTGGGAGTGTTTGGCGGGGATTTAAGCATTCAAACAGGTTTGGGTATATCTACATGGGGTAAAATTCCAATTAATAACGGATTATGCTTCCTTGCACTGGCTGCAGAATCTGCGTGAACTTGAAGGATGTCTCACGCATTGGGCACTAAAGCTCTAGGCATAAGATTTTGAGATTATACACCATCTGGGAGCAAAACATCAAAATGCAGATTATCTTTCCTGACTGCCAACAGTTGCTATCATGGTGGATTTAGCCAACACTATTTATGAGAAGATGGTAGTGAACAAATACCACAATGGGCTGCTTCAGGTGATCAAGGTATCAAATGGGAACAGGCAGGATATTTTTCTATGTGAGGGGGAACTATATAAGTAGATCGGAGACTTGACGCTGAGTTTCCCTAAACCTTCTGCTAGTCCCTCAATCATTATGGATGCTTATTGGTCTGTAGGACATGGAGGAGTGCAGAAAACGTCAAAGTTTTTGTGGCCCTGTTACTACTGGGAGAGCATGCATTACGATGTATTGGAAATGGTAAGTTGTTGCTATCAGTGTCAAGTGGAAAAGCCATTCCACAAGGTGACCACATACCAGCTAGTTAAGCCCTGGTTGACCTGGCACACCATTTCCCTTGATGTAGTGGGACCTCTGCCAACTAGCGTTAATTGATCCAAGTATATAATCGTCGCAATTGATCATTTGACCTGATGGGTGGAGGCCAGGGCCATTAATGACTTGGAAGCGGTCACTAATGCTAAGTTTATTATGGAATGTGTTATAAAGCAAAATGTCTGCCCGCAGTTTATTCTAATGGACAATGGAATCAATTTCACTTCACACATCCTGCCCAAGTTGAACAAGTTGATGGCGATACGTGGGGCTTTACCACACTCTATCATCCAGAATCAAATGGAATGGTGGAAAGGGTCAACGGAACCCTAGTAAACATACTCCATAACTTGGTAAAGGATTGACTCTCAGAATGGAGTACCCTTCTACCTACATCTGTGTTTGCATATTTTATCAGCTATCATTTGTCCACTGGTAAAAGCTCTTTCCAACTGTTGTATGGTCAACATCTGGCTCTGCCTGCCTTGGCTACTCGTGTGTAGAGGACAATGGTGGTGTGGACCCTCAGCAATATTTGAGGAATCTTATGGAAACTCTGATAAAGCTACAAACGGAAGCCTACTCCACCAGTTTGGCCAAGAATATTCGTGATCAGGTGGCCAATCAGAAAAGACATAGCAGACTTCCGCTGTTCTCTGTAGGAGACTATGTCTTATTCCATGACCAGCACGGATTTGGATGGAAAAAAAAGCTCTCTAACATCTGGGCTGGGCCGTTTGAGATAATAAAAAAGACTGGCATGGACGTCTACACCATTAAAGAACCTGTGAGGGTCAGATTATCAACTGAGTTCATATGAAGTTCCTTCGAGAATATAAGCAGTAAGAGCATATTGTCCAGTCAAAAAAGGGGTTAATGTCAAGAAGTTGATCTGACTGAAAAATGCACTACACATACTGGAATATCGGAGTGGGGATCAAGACGAGTCTCAAGATTTATGGAAAAGGTATATGAAAAGTAATTGATCGAAGTGTCAACTATTCAGCAAATTGAGGTTAATTAAGCCACTATTTTGAGATAGATGAGAACTTCTAGAAAAGGGAAAACGAATAGGAGACTACCAAGCCAAGGATGCATCTGGCTTGGGGAACTGAGATTTAGATAGTTGAATGGATTATTGAGGGGAGGTCTTTTTCCATTAGTAGGTTGTTGCAGATAATTCTGCAATTAGTAGAAGATTAATAAAGGTCGATAGTGGCAATTGCTCCATATATAATTTAATGGGTTATATTGCATTCACCATTTTTCGTATCATCGGATTTGGTTGTTCAGTGGCTAATACCCTGTGTAAACTGACTTGGCAGAATCAAGCTATCACACTGAGAATTAACAGAGGGCACTCTTCCAGGTGGTGAACCAAAGTTACATACTGGTCACACATGACACAAGGTGGATGCAAAGCATTAGCACGTTCAGCAGTATGGTATACCCATCTTGAGCAGCACCACACATGGGATCAAATATGTGGCTGCAGAAGAGGATGGCGGGCATACTTCCAAATGGATTTCTGAGCATCAGGGGGTAGGGGATGTCCAACAAGTCCAGGTAGTCCATCCTGGCCATGACAGGGGTCCTCATGGGTACCACATTGTTCATAATGTCTTGTCCTTGTACTTCCTGGGTGAACTGAGGAGTAGGGCGCTCCCTCTGGGCGATGTTCCCACTGAAGCAAATTCTCCACTCAGCGCTCCACATAGAGAGGAGAATTCTTTTGAAGTGGGGCGACGTCCCATTTGGGCCCGCAGCAGAAAGGTGTGAGGCAAGGTACTTCAACAGAGAATGTGGGTGGGTAGGATTGGCGAGGCCCAGGCGCGGGAGAAGTTGGAGCAGGCCACACGTGACCAGTGCTGGGCTGAGATCGTTGGGTTGGTGACTGCAGCTATCCAGGTGCCAAGTATTTTGGCGGCGTGGACCTCAAAGTTGAGCAGGCCCATGCCACCACTATGGCGAGGGCCAAATATGACATCCAGGTGCACTGGTGATGGGCGGCCTAACCAAAGCTACCCTTGCAGAAGGGTTAATAATGAATTGAAAAAATAAGGGGAAAAGCGATGGCGTGGGCCCCAAAAAAACTTATGAAAGGAGCATAGAGTTGGCTAGTACTACTTGGAGTAAACCTGGATAGAATTTTCAAGAGCGAGTGCATCATGATTGTTAGACACCCCAACCACACAATCATCAGAAAATTCCAACATCTTGACTGGTGCTTGGCCTTGCACATGGACACCAGTAAGGCTGGCATTTACATTGCGAAGAAGTGGGTCAATGCTGAAGTTATACAAGAGTGGGCTTAGAGGGTCCCCTTGGCATAGGCCCCTTTGAGGGCGAACTACACCTGTGAGGAAGCCAGGGCCATACAAATCCATTATGGCAGACTTTGTGAGCAAAATCACCCAATTAATGAAACCATAGGGGAAGAACTTGTGGAGGCAGGCTCTGAGGTAATCTCAGTTGACTCTATCATAGTCCTTCTGCTGGTCTAAAAAAACAAGTGCTCCAGAAGCTGTGGATTGGCAGACGTTGGCTACGGTGTGTATGTTGTCTCAAATAGACCGTTTGGGAATGAAACCAAATTGCTCAGGGGAAATGAGAGCAGAGGCAACTACCCCTAGGCGGTTTGCCATGATTTTGGTAAAAAGTTTAGTATCTGTGTTAGTAAGTAATATGGGGCGCCAGTTGGCCAAGTCAAGTTTATCCCCTTTCTTGTACAACGTTATTGTGTAGGCCTCATGTTCTCCAGGGAGGAGGTGCATCTCTACTAGGCACTGGTTCATTGAGGCGAGCAGCAGGGAGGAAAAATATTCGAAATACTTCTTATAGAACTCATAAGGAACCCCGTCTGGACCTGGGCATTTCCTGTATGGTGCACTGTGAATGGCGGACCAGAGTTCTCCCCAAGAAATTAAATTCATCAACTCCAGATAATGGGAAACAGTGCAGATATGTGAACTTTCGAGAAAATTGTCAACTTCAGCCAGCTGAACTGGATTGGAGCGAAACAAAAAAGAGTAAAATTTTTTTACTTTGACTGCCACTTCAGCTGGAGTATCTGCGACGGAGTGGTCTGGCCGCCACACCTGTGTGCAGGCCAAGCTCTAGTGCAGTGAAAAGATTTTTCAAAAAAAAGTGGAGCACGTGTCACCTGCTGTTATACGCTTTACCTTATATCGAACACAAATCCAATGCTTGTGTTGTCTTACCAGTGCGTTGAGGTTAGTGGAAACCTTTTCCTACTTATGACCCCAAGCCATGCTGTAGCCTGCCACTGTGACATTAGATTCCAGGTGGTCCACTTCTGACAGCGTGTGCAAAATGACTGCTGAGGCATCCCTAGAGTGACGTGATGAAATTTGTCATGCCTGGCTGATGGTGTTTGCTTTGAAGGTTGACCATGTAGAAAGTGGGTCTGCACATAATGGTGTGGTAAATTCTGAAGCATAGGTTTCGGTGTCCACCCACAAGGAAAACCTGGGCAATGTGATCTCAGCTGGGCGGAGTTTGAACCACTTCAATTGCCTATGCCACTGGGATTGCTAAAGTGAAGGATTTTGACAACATACTGTGTCAGAGAAATCAATTTTCATCGTTGTAAAGTGGGCAATTTGGGACTGAAATTTTAACAGTGTGAGAATAAGGTAAATGCGGGACATAGAACTCAGCTTGCCGTTGTGCACATGGGGATGTGACATGTTTGGGAGCAACAGTGCATGAAGCGGCAGAGTATTAAACAACCCCAAATTGGCTTTTAAACGCGAAGTTCTACATGCCCCTGCAGGGGTGTAGGTGACGAGGGCCAGTGGTTAGTGGCTGGGTTGGTCCAGCAGCTCATGTCGCCTACAACAAACAGGTCAGGGGGAAGTGGGAGGGAATTAAGGGCTGAGAAAAATTCCTGACTAGCTCATGCACAAGTTGGGGCATAAATGTTAATGACAGTGTGCACTTCATCATCCTATGAAAAGGATACAACAAGGACACATCCATCAAGGTACTATGTTGAAAAAATAAAATTAAAATTATGGGTCACTTGAATAAGCTCCCCACAGTGCAGTGACCAAAAGGAAAGGGAAGGGAGGAGCATGGTTACCCATGTGTCTTCTGCACCGCATGGACAGTGGGTTTCTGAATGGCCAGGATGTCCATGGATAAATTATTTTTTAAAAAGCTCAGTTTCCTATCCCGGGATGGTGAGGCCTTGAGTCCAGCGATGTTCAACGTCCCTATAGTAAAGGCTCCCCCCCATTGCACCTTAGGTGCGTGGGGAAGGGCACTTTTGCCCTTCAGCCTTCTCTTTTTCAGCACATCGCTGTGTGGCAGAATGAGTATTCTGTGCTATGGAGTAAGGCTCATTATGGGTAGTTTTTGCGGTGGTGTTGACAGCTTTTGCCTTCTGTTTATTTCCCTCCTTGGATTTTTTTTGGTGTGGTGTGCACCTGTGGTGCACCCTCGCATGTTGACAAAACTTTGGAAGGTAAATTAGGGGCAACTTGGTTTCAATTGAGGCTTGGTAGCATTGGGAGGGTGAATCTGACTCACCCATTGGGTCATCAGCTTGGGTGGCCCAATCTAATTGGTGGAAGGATTTGTGAGTTGCTTCTGCTGTGAATGACTTGATGTCCTCCTGGAGATGGGCGGGCGAGATCACAGCCACGGCCATGGCTGTGGCCTTGGCCTTGGCCACCGCTCTGCAGGCTTTCTTGGTCTCCTTACATTCCTGTGGGGACACAGGCTTCACTTGAATATAGCACCCAGGCGCGCCCCACGGGAAGGCGGCATCAGTGTCTATTGCAGGTTCATTGTGGGTGTCTGCACTGCACATTGCATCTGGGATGATTTCAGTTTGAGTAATGCCCTCCTTGGCAGGGCAGGTATGGGCCTTGTGGCCAAAAGCGCGACAGAAGATTCAGATAGGAGGCGCGCTATCCATGGTGACCCAGAATGGGCGGTATTCTTGCCCATCAATTTCCGCAAAAGTGGTGTGGGGGATTTGGGTAAAATCTTCCGCTACCCCCACAGATGGGGTGAGAACAGCAATTTCTTTGCCCATTCACAGGTCCAGCATGAGCATAAAGTGCTGCATCTCGAAGGATTGGATTTCCCCATATTTGGTGATCCCAGCCTTCAGGTGTTGCTCCATCATGGTGCACTTAATTGTTTTAGGTAGGAAGTCGAAAGTTATGAAAATTTGGTCTAATTTAGTCCAAGTGCGGTTTGTGTCAACTATCCATTGACAGTCCAGGAGATCAACCACCACCCAGCTTTTGCATCTTTGTCCGCTCATTTTTGTTTTTGAACATGAGATCCAGCCAACTGCAAGGCATGGAGTTCAGTGCAACGTACACTGCATTCAGGAAATGTGTGTGTACATCTCCACAAAACTTCTCCCAAAGTGCTGTTTGTTGTATATCCAGGAAGACTCGCACCCTGTGCTCCACTGACAACAGTGGCTGGGAGTGCGGCATATTGGTTAACTAATTGCAGCGCGCTTTCCAGGCTAAAATTTCTGGGAAATGGTAACCGCCAGTTTTTCTACTAATTTTATCTAGGTCACTGGTGTCAATAGGGCATTTACAAAGCTTCATTTGTGTGAGGCCCTCTCCTGTGCCCTTAACTTTGCTCGCCCAACTGCTACCTGACATTGGGTGCCCACTAATCTCCTTGATGAGATTATCAAAATTACCTAGACTTAAATTGAATCTGTTGCAAAAGTGTTTGCAACGTAAGAGAAAAGTTCTTTACATTCTATTTTCTTCAAAGGAAACTACTGCTGTGTGCTTTAATTGGGAGACTTTTTAGGATAAAGAGTAAGGATCTGAGCGTGGATCCAGAGAAAAGAAGCTGATCTGAATAGGAGATTGCTGCCGACTGTGTGTCACCAGAGAGAAGCTGTAAATGAGGATTTGAGAATGGATCAATTTAAGTGTTATAAGGGAACAAATCCCTATTGAGGACATCTTAAGTATTTTTTAGGGGAAATAATGGTCAAGCGTTGGACCCAATATTAGTGCTTTATTTAACTATGGATAATAGTCTTCATACTATTTTTGATCAACTATATATTACTATCAGAAAATTTGGATAATTGCACACCAAACCTGTGCAGTTAATTGATTTAGGGGTTATCATCCAAGAATAATCAAGAAACCCATAAATTTTAACAGCACCCCATACCCGTTCCTGACCTCTTGGGACCGCTCCTATGTGGGGTGACCTTGGGAGGTTTCTGTTGTCCATCAAGCAAGATGCTGTCATGCTAACCATCGAAACTTTAGTAAAACAAAATTTGGAAATCTGAGGATAAACTGACAGTGACTTGGCCCACCAATGAGTCTTTTGAAGTTGGTTCAAATTAAGTTTATTCTTCTCACCCTTGCTTGAAGTTTTCCAAGTTAGGTTGAAACTTGAGGGCCCCAATCCTGCGCTTTCTAAAGCTATTCCCCAAATCAGTCATCTATTTAAGCAGTCATAAAATGATGATGGAATTGATGGCCAATTTTCTTAGCTTACAATTCATAGAAAATCTTCCCGCGCTCTCATCATTTGATTTATTCCAAATTTTCTTTTCTAAACTCCCACGACATTTACAATGTGTCCCCTTGGGCCTCAGATCAACTTAATAATCCCAGTCAGGATAGTAACTCTAGTTCATACTTCAATCAATTAGGCTTATTATGTGAAGACTTTTATTAAACTTCCCTCAATTGCAGAAGCCATCCACCAGCAGGGTATCAATATCCTGTGGACTCAAAGATCCCCACTCCAGGTGAGGATCCACCACCTCGGCACTGCTTTCATGCCCAGTTCTCCTATGGAGAGCCCCAAACTACCCAATCCAGTCTTGCAACTCCCTACGCCAAGGGCCACTAGGTCTGAAGTCACAACAGCTTGGTTTCTTGCTGGGCTTCTTTTTACACTAGTGGCCCACCAGCATTCAACTGTTACCCACTACCCCGCACACATCAAAGTCATTTGAGCAGCAATGCCTCTGGAATTCTGGCTTGCCTTTTGGGTGCTTTTGCATACTGTCTGGCAGGACATTATAAACATTATCTGCCGTCTCACTAACATAATTGACCATACATTGTTTCCCACCATTTCTGCTCTCCTCATTGAGATGGGCGCAGCAGTGGTCACCCTCTACCAAATGAACCCTGAAGTCAGTAGTCTTCCTTCTGTTGTTCGTTTAGTCAGTTGCTGATTTTGTGAGCAGCTCTCAAATATCTTAGGAAAAAGTTATACATGGTAGCGTGGCCCCATTGCCCGCTAATGTCCCCTCAGCTCATGCTCAAGTGAGGTTCTGGGTGTTCCATCAAAAGACGTTGCAAATCAGGTACTTGACGCCCTCGCCAAGGTGCAAATGTGAAATACAGTAGCACTAAATAATACCGCTTCCCTGACCAATGCTTAGTAGGGTGTTGCCCTTTTGGATGCAGTTGAAGTCAAAGCTCGTCGGTGGGTGTGAGGTCTTCTGTGTTCTGCTATATGGGCAGGTGACCCCATATCACTTGTCACAGCAGTATCAGCAGCTTTATAAACCCCCTGTACCTTGTTCCAAACGTTTATTCAAGTAACTCTCCCTGATCGCTGAAGCCCCTAGCATGTTTATTTAGTTGCAGCCTTCCATGAGCAAGCCCCTAATGCTTTATCTTCCTGGGGATGTACTCCAAGTAATTTTTTGAACTGCATTGGATTCTACCTCTGCTCATCACGTTGTTTGGTCCACCCTATGAAAACAGTGGATCGAGTTTTCAAGGCAGCGACTTCCATTAATGCCTCTCTCTGCCACACTCCCCACCCTCATGTTGAAAACTTCATGATTGATCTTACCAAATTGGCCTCAGCTCCTGATCTCAAATTGGAATCAGTATTGGTATTGGTTCCAGGGCCTGAAGCTGCCCTCGCGCCTAAGTTGGTTTGTTCTGGTTCACCTGTCTTATTGTCATCAGAAGCTAGCCCGAAAAAGACAAGATCCAACCCCTTTATTCGCCACAATTTTGCTCCTCTAAAAGAGCCTGATCTTCCCCCTAATTTGGTTGCAAAGTTCTTTGGTGTCAGCAGGAATGACCGTATCTGCAAATAAACAAATTTCCGCTACTTTTTATTGTCAATGAAAATAAGTATTAGAGCATACTAGGTGCCCTTTAAAGCTTTGTCTTAACACTAGAGCAGCGGGTAACTTCATGCCTCTGGAGTTGGCCAAGCAGCTTGATCTAAAATTGGACTTGGGTCCTGCAGTCACGGTCTCCTCGTCAACCTCCAAGCCATCATATAAAGTATGGCACCCTTTGCCTTCTTGGTTCACCAGTATAGTTTTACGACTGCTTTTCAGCAATGCCTAACCTCATCTTTTCAGTATTTGGGTGTGGGTTGGTTGTTTCCACAGCATGTGAGCATTCACCTTAAATCTAATATGCTGTCATTCTTCAATGGTCAGGCGGAGAGCTAGTTTATTTTATTGTATACCTTTACTAAAACTCAAGGCCGTGGGTCAGTTATATCTCACTTCTTTCATGGGTCTTCTGCCAGATTTTTCCAAGGCGTTAATGAGAAATCATACTATCTTTGATTCTGATAAGGTTGACCGCCTTTTCCCACATACTGAATTTGACTTGGGTTTTTGGATAACGGTGGAGGTAGTGAACATAAACTGCCAGTGTACCCACATACCGTGGAGAAGGAGGCTTCTCTCAATGCATGGTTATGTATAATATTCTCAAGAAGGGTTGGTTGTTTAAGAGACATCCCCTGTTGCCAATCATATTGTCTTTGCCAAGAAGACAGATGGTTCCCTTTGTCACTGAGTAGATTGTTGCCACCTTAACAATATCACGTTCCAGGACTTCTACCCACTGCCACTGGAACAGAAAATCAGTCAAGAAATTGCAAAGTTGCGCATGTTCTTGAAAATTGATCTAGTTAGTATCTTCATCCAAATTTTGTGATGGAAGTTCAGGAATGGCTTACCGCTATCCATTCAAGATGAGGCATATTACAATTTTGATTGATGCTTTACAGGCTAAAGAAAGCGCTCACGACATTACAAAGGATGATTGATAGTGTGCTGGTTGACTCTGGTTCACCTGCGCAGTCACATACATTGAGATATCTTGATAGACTCCCCTACTCCAAATCAACATGTGAAGGTCTTAGATGCGGTAGTGGTTGTCTTGCACAAGGTAGGCATGCTCATCAAGCCTTTAAAAATGTGAATTTTACCAGGAGGAAGTCACCTTCTTAGGCAATATCATCTTAAAGGATGAGTATGATACTCAGCTTAGAAAGCTGGGCGCCATCTGTGAATGGTCAACTCCAACAACCCAAATCAGTTGAGAAGTTTCTTATCACTATTATATTCCTAAAGAAATTCTCCCTGCACTATCCCAGTTAGCCGCATGTTGAAATTTTTACCCACCTTTCCAGCCTTTTAGATTACCTGTGAATCGCTAGGGGATAATTCCTGATGGCAAGTGAATTGGATATCAGTTGATACCACCTTTGTGTTAGTAATGTTTAGGGGATTTTAGATAATTCACAGGTTCATATCTTTCAGGGATCAATTCGGGTAAATGCTTAAGATCTCATCAGGCATAGTTGCTGACAAAATGGGGCATCAGATAGTTGATTAACTATCATATGTGTTGATTAGGATCAGTCAGGTTTTATCACCTACCAGTTGAGAATTTAATGAGCAATTGTGAGGTTAGTAATGCCACCTGCAAATAGTAAATCAATCAGTTAGTTTGCAACCTGACATAATGGGTAAAGAGTCCCATTACCTAATCAGGTCGTTAGCCAAATATGGTTGGTTAACTCTGATCAAGCAGAAAAACATTAGGGACATGTTTTCTAATCTTTACGTTTTAGGTCTTGAGGATGTCTGATGGAGAAATTCTAATATGATGGTGAAGACCATCATTGGTGAGATGTTGAAGGGAAGTTCAATGGCAACAGCTGCCATTCCATGGCTGAGGCTTCAATCATGGAGTTGGGTACCAAACTCCCTCTATAAATTCCCTAATAATTTACAATAATAAAAAAGAGTTTAGTTAGAATTCAATATTGTTTAAGTTTTATTCAACTTCAGTGATTATTGTTGTGGTATACAATAATTAAGGGGCTCTTTTTTGATATGAAAAGTAAGTATTGAGGATCCTTAGAAGAGAAGATGAACACATATGGGAATTTCTGCAGACTCTGCGTGATGAGACGAAAGGCCACAAACCTCTGAATCTGAGAGTGTATCAAGTTAGGTGGATCAGGGAAGAAGTACCTATAGTTGAAATCGACAGTATTTCTTGAAAAATTAAAGGTCTAGCGTTGAACCATTTCAGGGTTATATTCAACTATATATAATAGTCGTCATACTATTATCAATAAAAATCAACAACTATCAGACAATGAAAATTGTGCACATATAGAACCTTTGCAGTTTACAGTTGGGAGCTATCAATTGGTGAAGAATCCAGAATCGTAACATTCAGTACTCCTAAGAAGAGTAAACCACTCCTAGTTTATAAAACCACCCCACTCCATCTGCTCACGGGTAAGAACGTCCCCTTTTATTGGATGCCCAAGTGCCAGCAGGCATTTGATTTGATTAAGGAGGTGTTTTGTTAGCCCCATCCTTAAGCATGCGGACCCATACAAGCCCTATGCCATAGCATACAATGCATCACCTGCTGCAGTTGGGGCTGTCTTGCTCAAGGAGCACAATGGGTTGGAACACCCGGTTGCTTACTTTTCCTGCAGGTTCTCATCCACTGAGCAATCCTGGGCCATCTACAATAAGGATCAGGAAGCCGTGGAGTGGGCCTTGACCCACTGGTGGTATCTCTTTCAGGGCGCTCATCATGAGCTAACTGTACAAACAGATCATCAAGCTCTTCTTTATTTCTGCAAGCAACATAAGTTGGCATACCAGCAAGCCCAAGCCTACCGGTATCTGTGCAGTTTCAACTTCAAATATGAGTTTATGATAGGAGTTTTATATGTCCTTCTTGACTTTCTAAGCTGCAACCCTGCACATTGTCTGATTGAATCATATGAGGCGGATCTCATCAGTCATTACCTTACTCTAATCTTGTCCATTGTACCTCACATGGTTTTGGCAGCATCCTTGGCTCCATATGCACCCCTGATTTTATGGGTCTTAGCAGCGTAAATAGCCTTTGTGGAAGGAGTGGACCTTATTAAGAGGTTGTCCCTCCCAGCTTTTAAGCACTCCTTGTATTCTCTGGCCAAAGGGCTCATTCACTTTCAGTTGTGGGTTTTGAGTCCCTCCCCTCCTCTAAGCCGAAGTGATTCAGGCTCATCACGATCCTCCTGCAGTTGGACATCCAGGAAATAGAAAGTGTATTGCCTTAGTCAAGCAGACCTATAATTCAACAAGATTGTCAAAGGACGTCCTGGCATGGATCGTGGACTGTCTAACTTGCGCGTGGGTCAAGTTGGACTTGTCTGTCAGGAATGGTCTCTTACATTCCCTACAGCAGGCAGAGGGGCCATGGATATCAGTTTCCGTGGACTTTATCATTGAGCTTCCAAGTTCCAATGAGTTTAAAGTGGTTATGGTGGTTGTAGACCTCTTTACTAAATTCTCCCTGTTCATCCCATGTTCCTATTCATTTACATCTGAAGAAACTGCTCGCCTATTTGTGCGCCATGTGTTCTCTGTGTTCAGTCTCCCTCAGGTGATTGTCAGCAACCTTGGTCCCCAGTTCATGGCACAATTCTGGAATGATCTTTTGGCAATCTTAAAGATTAAGCCCTGTCACTCCACTGTGTACTATCCCCAGTCTGATGGCCAAACTGAACGAGTTAATCAAATCCTGGAACAGTACCTGCGGTGCTACGCTGCAGCCTCTCAGGATACCTGGGCTGATGACATTCCTCTCACTCAGTTTGCATATGAAAATGTAAAGCATGCATTACTGGTTTTCCCTGTATGTAGCAACCATGGGGTATAACCCCTCATTATTAGTGGGTCCATGCTTTCTCCAAGAGGTACCAGCTGCCGCTGACCATGCTAAGCACATTTGGGCCACACAGTCCTTTGGTTGGGAGCATTTAACTATGGTCATAAGTGACTACAAATGGTTCGCAGACTGGAAGCAGCTCCCAGCTCATTAAGTAAAGGTGGGTTCGTATGCCATGCTCAACATGCGCCACTTGCGGATGCAGGTCCCCTTGTGCAAGTTTTAGAGTAAATGCTCAGTACCCCATTTACTGGAAGAAGACTTAGTAAATGACTCTTTCCTTCTAGAATTGCCACCTCACTGGAAGCAACATCCAGTCTTCCATGCTCTTAGATGTCTCCGTTCAAGGTTGCAATCCTGACAGAACCAGAGCCCACTGTGATTGAGGGTGCAGAGGAAGCGGAATTAGAGTGCATCTGGCTTCCTGACTATCACTGTTTGGTCTAATACTAAATCACGTGGAAAGGCTATCCAGCCTATGAGAATAGCTGAGTTGCCACGCAGGACTGTTCCAACTGCTCAGAGCTCGTTAAGGCTTTCCACACAATTCAAACAGATGCACCCCGTCCTCCTCAAAGATCATTACTCTAATGGAAATCAAGTTGCCTAAGGCGCATAAAAATGTAGCCTTCAATTAATTCCCTGGTGGTGGCTCTCCCCCCATGGCAAAAGGGAAGGGTAATGTAAGTCCAGGGGAGCGCCCCCTCCGCTTGGACTGGGTGGCGTTCCTAATCCCCTCAAAAAAGGGTCTAAAAGGCTAGTTGCCCCTCTCATCTCACAGGGCGACCTCGCCATGTGGTGGATGAGTGATAAGTAATGGCTCTCCCTTTGAAGACCCTGCCACCTGTCCCCGCACTTACTTCTGCCAAATATAGTATGGCAAATTGAGGGAATTTGTGCCAAAATATTAGAGACTTGGAATTCCCATGGATCAAAAGGTCCAAGTGAAGTTGATGGAAACAAGCCTTTGAGATTTAAGGTCTGAGAGCCCCAAACCCTCATCAACAAGTCCTGATGGGTGCGTACTTTGGTAAATGGAGTGTCAAGTATCAAAGCCTTGACAAAACTTGCTAATGACATTGTGCCATTAGGAAATTTTGTTGCTGGTTTAAACCTGCCCCAAAAATATTGGGAACAAAGCCCAACGGGCGTGTACCTTCTATAAAGAATGCACCTAATGTTGAATCATCTCTGGAACTCACTGATGGCATTGGCCTTCATTGAAAGTTGCTGACAGCTCAGAACCCTCCCCAAAAATATCAAGATCTTTGTCTGATGATCGCGTTTAGTCGAATGGAAGCCAAAGCGACCAGTATGGGGAGGTTGTCACCCTGAACCTGTCACGACTTCTTGGGACCGCCTCTACGTGGGGTGGCCTTGGGAGGTTCCCATTGCCAATTGGGAAAGACGCCATCATGTTAACTGTCAAAACTGCAGAAAACCACAATTTGGGAATCTGAGGACAAACTGATAGTGACTCATCCTGCCACCAACTTTTTAAAGTCATTTTAAATTAAGTTCATTTTTCTTTACCTTGCTTAAAATTTGCTGGATTAAGTTAAAACTTAGGGCCCCAATCTTGCGCTTTCCTAAGCTATTCACCAAATCTATAATCTATTTAAGCAGTCATAACACACTAAGGGAATTTAGGGTCAATTTTTTTATTTTATAACTCATTGAAAATTTTCCCATGATCTCATTATTTGATTTGTTCCAATTTTCTTTGCTGAACTCCCATGACATCTACAATGTGGCCCCTTGGCCTCGTATTAACTGAACAATCCCAGTCATGATAGTAACTCTAGTTCATACTGCAATCAATGAGGCTTACTATGTGAAGACTTTCATTAAACTCTCCTCGATTGCAGAAGCCATCCACCAGCAGGGTATCAATATCCTGTGGACTCAACTATCCCCACTCCAGGTGAGGATCCGCCACCTCGCCACTGCTTTCATACCCATTTCTCCTATGGAGAGCCCCAAACTACCCAATCTAATCTTACAACTCCCTACGCCAAGGGCCGCTGGGTCTGGAGTCACAACAGCCTGGTTTCTTGCTGGGTTTCTTTTTACTTTTGTGATTCATTAACATACAATCATTACTCATCTCCTCACACATGTCAACGTCATTTGAGCGAAAATGCCTTTGAAATTCTAGATTGCATTTTGGGTGCATTTGCATCCTGACTGGCAGGACAGTCTAAACATTATCTGCCGTATTCCTGACACAAATGGGGCAAGGCTCACGGAAAAAAAGCAATCTATCTTACCATCAACGTCAACAAGATGTGTTGTGGGAGAGATATCTGGCTTACCACCAAATGAAGCATCTCAAATCAGACATAGTTTAATTGGGATAAAGAACATCGCCCAATACTTATTTAAGTTTATACATTCCACCTCCAGAAATTCTAAAATGACCATCACCTGTCATCATGCGGCTATCTTTGAGTTGGCCAAATACTCACACAACTCCAGCCAAGCAGCTCAAATATCAAATTAGCGATTAGAAGATAACTTTGGAGAGGTCCTCTATAGCTTGGAAGCTAACCACAACTTGGCTACTTGAGCCAATTATTGAGTAACGTGATTAGTGCAAGAGCTTGATAAAAGATTTGCGCCCTGTATCTAAAACTTTCTTTTGAGAAAAGAGGAGTTACTGAATCTTGGATTAATAGAATAACCCAGACCTCTATGCTGGCTTTGGAATTGATGAGACTTAGCCACAGAATTTTGAGGAGGAAGCAAAATACAAACTTTGAGGGCTCATTTTTGGAGCAAGCTGTGCTTGCATTGACATGGCAAAATCTTTTCTTTTTAACCCTGTTTATCCTGAAACTCACCAGCGCATCAAGTCTTTTACTTGTGTGCTGGCTTTCATCACTTTTGCTGAGCATTAACTTACTCAATACGTTGAGGCGATGGACACTACCGGCCTCATATACAAAGAAAACCCACAACTATACCTGCTTATGCCCCATGTCACTGATGCTCCCACCCAATGCTGTCTGCCATGGTCCGCCAGCTAAAGTGGTATCCAGACAAATGTTTCCCCAAAGCTTCCTAGGCTGTTAGTTGAGGTGCCATATTAGGAATTTTTTATTTTTAATAATCCCTTTGTTTGTTCCATTTGCAAATAAAGATGCATGGCGGCTCCCTCTTTTGGTTGGGTACCACTAGTGCTAAAAAAGAGAATTAGTCACAAAGGCCAAGAAGAACAGCTAAACAATAATAGCAAATTCTGTGATTAGTACCAACATTTGAGCGCCCAAAAATCTATTATGAAGGATAGATTTACAGAAGAAAGTATATACTGGAGCACAAAGATCAAAGATAACAAAGGAGAAAAAGAAATTCTAAGACTCTATTGTTTGATTTTGTCATCATATCAATAATCTCAATGAAGATGTTACCTCCATCAATGAGTCAAAAAATACTTTACATGGGGAATTGAACAACCTCAGGAAACTAATCAAGGAGAAAGATCAAGTGATTTATGCTCTGCAATTATAAAAACCAGCCTAAACGAGGAAATTGTGATTTTCAAAAATGCAAAATTGTAACCATTTCAACTGTGAAGCAGAAATCAATTATAAGATTAGATATCTGGATGATGGCTGATGCCAGTGTGCCCTAAATGATTTGACCAGAATACCCATGAATACTATGAGGATGATACCTTTAAAATAAATATTGAAGTGGGCCCTGAGCCACGTCAGCAGATGCATAACAAAGTGGTTTTTTAGGCCAACCCTAATTCCTCCACTCATGGTGCAGTGACTCAGCGCCCTAAAACACTCAAGTCGAGTCAGTAGAGAAGCAATTGCAATTAACCTGATAGAAAGAATAATAATTACAAACTTGCAAACCTGCCTTATCTTAATAAAAATGGAAGCGTGGTCACTTTTGTTAAAAGATTCAAAATGGTCATGTATGGGGCCAGTGATCGCAACAAAGCAGCTAATATCATCTACTGCTTATAGGAATGAAGTATTAACTAATAATACCACACCTGTATAAACCCCTATATATTTGCCAAAGTCAAAGATGCCATACTTCTCGAATTTGTTGATCCAGAAAAAATGTCAGCAAGAAAATCTAAATATATGAACATCAGCTTTAAACAGGATGAAACAATCAAAGCATTTGCAGGTTGATTCTATTGGGAAGCTCAAGTTCATCTTAGTTGAGAAAGCCATAATTGATTTTTTATGCCAAAATTTCACTGCAATATGCAGTGCAACCCTATCAAAATTTGACGAATACTTTATTTACCTACCTTTGTTCAAAACCTCATGACGTCTGAGTCTATTTGATTATTGATGCTGATGAAAAAAACTATGGCTCTAAATACCAGTTACAATCAAGTCTTGCGGTAACTGCAGGAAGACCCTTTGAAATTATAAAAAGACTTTCAGAGATCCGCTGTTAAAACTGAGGAAACTGAAAACAACAAGGCACTACGCCCAAATAGCAAAATACTTGTTTCAATTGCAATTGTAAAGGTCACTATGCCTCCAGATGCTGCCAACGTAGCGCTAGTTTCATCCTTTTGGTTAACCCTCAGAGGTAGGGAAAAGGGCAAGTACAATAGAAGCAGGACTTTTTAATTGTGCCAGAATCACCAGTCTTACCTGATCGAAACAAATATGTCAGCAATGAAGCCTCAATTATTAATGAGATGAACCCCATTTGTATACCTAATAAAAACTCCACTAATATACATGCAGTGACTCACTCACAGAAAAAGATTGACAAACTCAAAGCAGCTGAATACTTGATAAACCATATGTTCAGCAAATAATTGAGAATATACCAATTGAAGGGCCAAGTCATACAACAGATTTCAAGTCTGAAGGGGGTAAACATAGCCATTCCTATTGACAAGTTTATAAGGAGTATTTTAGTATTTGAAAACACTTTTGAAGCAAACTCGTAATTCTTTGAATCCTCTCATATCCACTTGGTAAATTCAATTGACTCTTATTACTTGGAGTGTACTTACGTTGATATTCTGGTCAGCAAAATCAAAGTCATAGCTATTATCTATAGTAGAGCACTTGTGAATATTGTCTCAGCCAAGCTGGTCAAGAAGTTGAAAATTGCTCTTGATGGTGATCTAGTTAGGGTAAGCTGGGGCTTACGCATGGTGCAACTGGGGAAAGCCTGTGGAAACATGGGTGAGTAGCTAACACTAGAGCCTAAAGAGGCACGTTGGTTGGGTCCTGTAGTGGCCTGAAAGAAGTGTGGGATGGTAGTAATGACTGTGCCAACTGTGCCGACCTGTCCTTTGTGGGTGTCTGCCACTCCCTTAGGGGAGAATACAGGCAGGAAGGGGGGTACAAGTCAGACAAGGTGCCTGTCAAACGGCTTTCTCAAAAGCTGGGGTTGTGCGGGTGTGGACCCCAGGACGAGTGAGGGGCAATCCTGGTTGGCTGCGCTTCAGTGCACCTGCCTACAATAAATGCCGTGGTTTGCCAAGTTGACCTGAAGCTTGGCTAGCTGACAGTTCAGTTGGCATAAGCCAGCTGGTGGCGAAATATATCGTGCAAGAAAGTGATAGCAGATCTGAAAGGACTCCAAGTCTTCCTGGACAAAAAGGGGCTAGAGAGCATAACTCCACTAAAAAGCAGGTGACAAAGGGGAGGGCTTCAGCTTCTTCCCCCTCGGGAGCCTTAAACCTGGGGTCATCAGGTCTTGTCCCCCACAAGGGAGAGGAGAGGCATATCGCCTGTCCTGGCTGGTGCAGACGAGCTGCCCAGTACTTAAACAAGGCGAACATATGTCAGTTTAGGGGTAGCATGAGCTACTCCCAATCACGGTTGGGCCCACATTTACAAGTAGTGCTTGTATTTGCGCACCTAGTGTGGTGGGGGCATTACCATGGGCCTTCATCCTGCAATAGTTGCCTGTATCAATGGCCCCTTGGGACTTTTAAAACTAAAAAAATTTTCTTCTGACATTGATCATTACCAAGGATATTAGACTTTGGGCCTCAATAGTCCAAGAGTGAATGAGCCTACAGCAACTTGCCACTGCAATTTAGTGCACTTGTAGTAAAGTCACCCACGATTATGATCCCAAACGCCAAATACAAAATATTAATTGGAACCAGTTTTCTTAAACTTATGGAATTTTGTGAAAGTTTTAAAGAAAACACGTTGACAATATTGGGATAATTTATCTGACTTACTACTTTCACACCAATACCAAGCCTACCAAATATTGGCAAAGTTTTGTTAATATATCTTATGCCAATGGAACAAAACCAATCAGATACAATTAAAGGGGAAATCGAAGCTTACCATTCCCAGTCGCCATAAATGAAAATTGAGGGATACCACTAAGTTTGAAAAAAGATAAAATGATAACTCCAGTCCATCAACTAGTTTTGAGTACTTGGACTACACTAGACATCCCAGAAGGATTATATGGGGAGTTGTACCAACATGGAATCATAATTGGGTGGAACCAAGCATAGCTTTGGAACACTTATACCAAGACATGGTGAATCAATATCTTATTAGTGAATTTAGCCATCTGATATATCTAGGTCAAAAAAATCAAGTGGTTGCCTTTAGGCATTTGGTTCCAAAGGGCAAATTAGTACCAGCTGTAAAATTTGGTGATTTATCTGAGTTTGGATTAAATACTGAGGGATCAGAGTTGCAAGATGTAATTCTCTAATAATCGCTTACTGGATTATAGGAGCAACAAAGGATAAAGCCTTGGGATTATTTTAACAATACTCTGAAATTTTTGCAGAAGAGGACTGTTGGGATTCATAATAGTTTCTATGCAGCCTCAACTTGGGGCTCAACTTATTATTTACTTGGGGCACTCTTGACATATATTTAATTTTATTAATCTACCAATTGTTGCTTTGTTGGGCCTAAAGCTCAAAATCATTATTAACTTCGATTTGCTTAGCATTGTCCAAATTCAATTAATATTGGACAAACTTGAGAAAATTACACAGGCATGCATTTATTCAGTTGCATGATGTTTTTCAAGGTTTGATGATGGATTCCAATGTATATTTGTGTGCTGAATCCAAAAATGACCTTGGTTTCTTTCCATCACATCAGACTTTTTTAAATCGCAATTTGCCAAATGTAGTATATATCAAAAATATCACAAATATAAGTCTCAATGACAAAGTGAAATAGGTTTGTTTCATATAAAACGTATTATTTTGCGGCTTAGAATAATATAATAGAATATAAAAATATATAAAATAAAAAACTCACAATTTTAGTCATTGTGTCGACATCTTTTTGGACCAGCCAAATGTGTTATATATCAGATAAAAAATTACAAATATAAGATGTACTGACAGATTTAAAGACATAGTAAATGCTGCCTCTTTCATTTTATGATGAAAACAAATCGTTGATAGCATAAACTGGCAGATGGCAGCACTTTTATCATTAAACGTGTAGTACATCTCAACTGTCAGTGTTGGAGCAACCGTTGGTACATATCCTCCATGATCAAAAGTTTTTGTGTCAGCGGATATACGCTATAAAGCAAACATACAGTGTTCAAATGGCGTCAAGAGGCTGCAAAAAGTCTTCAGATTCATTTTGTTACATTTGTGGTAAGTTAATGGTGTCAAGGCAAAAAAGACATATATCATGATTTGTGCAGCAAGTGTATCTTGCATATTTTAATGTAAAACTAGGATTTTAAGAAAAAAAACTTGGGCACCCCACTGTGTTTGCTATATATGTGTTGAAGAACTGAGACGGTGGTCAAAGGGTGAACAACATGCTTTCAGATTTGGCGTTCCAATGGTCTTGAGAGAGCCACAAAATCATAGTGGTGATTGTTACTTTTGTTCAACTGGTGTTCACAGTTTCCATGTAAAAAATAAAAAGAACGTCATCTATCCTAATCTGCCATCAGCTTTACATCCTGTCCCTCATGTTCCAGACGTACCAGTGCCTATTCAACCAAGACATTTACCTGAAGTTAATGGTTTAGAGATTGAATCAAGTGAAGAAACTGAAGATAATGAAGAGGTGTATGAACCTAGCAATTCTGCTCCACAACTATTTACACAAACTGAACTGAACAATTAGATTCACGACTTACATCTGACCAAAGAGGCTTCAGAATTTCTTGGTTCACAGCTTAAAGAAAAATTTACTCACAGCTTGCACTTCATTTTCCATGGTTCAGGTACAGAGAAATATATTCTTTTCTAAACTTTTTGGAAGAAGGAAACTTAGTATTCTGCAATGATGTGTTTAAACTTTTTAAGACATTCAACATTCTGTATGCAAGCACTGATTGGAGACTATTCATCAATTCATTGAAACAAAGCCTTAAAGTTGTCCTGCTTCATAACAGAAACAGGTATGAGTCAATACCCATAGGGCATTTTGTACACTTAAAAGAACGGTATGACACCTTAAAATTTGTTCTCCATAAAACTAAGTATGACAATCATAAGTGGATCATGTATGGTGATCTCAAAGTAGTATTGATGATCCTTGGACAGCAAGGTGGGTACATAAAATTTCCTTGTTTTTCATGTGAGTGGGATAGCAGAGACAGGGTAATTCATTGTAAACAGAAAGATTGGCCACAACAGCTTTATTGTACCTGGAGTAAAATATGTGCTCCAAAAACCTCTCATCAAGTCAACAAAAGTTCTCCTTCCACCTCTACATATTAAATTAAGCTTGATGAAGAAATTTGTGAAAGCCTTACCAAAAGATGGTAAACGTTTCCAGCACATTTTTAACAAATTTCCAGCCCTGTCAATTGCAAAACTAAAAGAGGGTGTCTTTATGGGTCCAGAAATTAGAAAATTTTGCAAAGATGGAAATTTTGAATAAGAAATGGAAGTTGCTGAAAAAGAAACCTGGGTCACTTATAAATATGTAGTATCCAAGTTTTTGGGCAACAAGAAGGATCTGAATTTCAAGTCTATCTCTGAGACTATGCTGCAGAAGTACCAATTTAGGCTGTTCCATGAGTTTGATTGTTCATTTCCTACATTCACATTTGGACTACTTTCCTGAGAATCTGGGCGCTTTTAGTGAAGATATGGGTGAGAGATTTCATCAGGAAATCAAAGAAATGGAAAAGCGTTACCAATGAAGATGGAATACTACAATGAAAACGGACTATTGCTGGATGTTGAACCAGGATAACCCAGAAGAGCACATGCATTTAAAAGCCTGAAACAGAGCATGGCTAGCTCAAAAAGAAATTAACACAACAACTAAAATTGTGAGTTTTTTAAATTCTAAATTTCTATATCTTCTATATTCTATTATATTATGTCTATTATAAGCTGCAAAATAATACATTTTATAAAAAACAAACCTATTTAACTCTGTCATTAAATCTCACATTTGTGATGTTTTTGTCATATACTACATTTGAAAAATAGTTATTTAAAAAATTCTGACGTGATGGAAAGAAACTAAGGTCATTTTTGGATTCAGCACACAAACATACATATGATTCAATCATCAAAAATTATAAAACAGATCCATCGCAGGCTTGTGTTATAATCAAAGTGCTCCACTAATTAATAGCTCAGACTGATAAATTCTATTTTAACTTTGAATCCCTATCACAGTTTATTTAACCTTATCTCTACCTCCGCTTTATCTTATAAGTACCTTTATCTATCACCTACTTCCCTTTATCTTATAAAAAATTTAGGATAATATTTTCTAATCTTGTCCCAATTTCACCAGGATATATTCCAATCAATCCTTATATCCCTTATCTTATCTTTTCTCTTCTTGCACTATTTAAGGTGTTAATTATTTACCTAATAAAATAACTTTTACATCTCTACCTTTAATTAGGCTCATCGTAAAGTTCACTCTCTAGTTTTTGGGACCTCTGAACCAGCATGGTTAAGTCTCTAATTATTAACTATTAAGACCTCTGAATCTGTTATTAAGTTTAAGTCGTCCTCTCGCCTGTCCACCTCAGCAAGCTTTGAAGGACCAGTATTCAGACCCCCCTAAGTCCCAAAAAGGACCTTAATCTGGGCTGTGAAAAGAAGTAAAACACTTCATGGATACTGGGGGATCACATTCCCATTAAGATAAAGCCAATTATTAATTCACAATCAAGTGATAAATTAGTTGGAGAAGATTTGGACAAGTTACTTAAGAGTGGAATAAACATGCCTTCAAAAAGCCTGTGGGCCAGTCCAGTTCAATTGTGAATAAGAATGATGGTAGTTATCACGTTGTAATCGATTATTGCCACCTCAATGCCATTACAAAAAAGAATTTGTACCCATTGCCAAGAATTGATGAAGCTTTAGATCATCTGGGAGGTGCAAAATACTTTACCACAATGTATCATATCTCTGGATAATGGCAAATTGATTTGCTAAAGAGGAGCAAGAAAAGTGAGTGATAATTGCAGTACAAGGTCTATTCCAACTGACACAAATGCCACAAAGACTATGAATGTGCTGGCGACCCTTCAGCATGTGATGGATACCATTTTTGGAGATCTTAAATTTATCCTGTGTACTAGTGAACCTGGATGATACTAATGTCTTCTTGTGGACGTTTTCTGAATAACTGGAACACCTTCGACAATTTTTCAAATGATCATTGAAGGCTAACCTTAAGATAAAGCCCTAAAAATGCTAATTTTTTCAAAGAGTAGTTGAAGTATCTTAGATTCATCATTGATCCTGAAGGCTTGTGGCCTCAGTCTCAAAAGGTAGATGTAATAAATAAAATGCAAGCTCTGATAAGTATGCAAGATGGTCAAGTGTTATATCCATGGTGGTAATTATTGAATCTTTATTGAAGGGTTTACAACGATTGCTTGCCCTTCTCCACCTGCTACAGTGAGGAATTCGCCTTTGTTTGGCAGCCAAATGACAGCAGGACTTTAAAGCATTGATAACCATACTGAGTACAGCGCCTGTCCTCCCATACCCAAGTTTTACAAAAAAATATTGTACAAACTGATGCCTTGTTGACCACAATTAGAGGCGTTTTATCTCAAATTGGGGATGAAGAGGAGGAACACCCAGTCACTTATTGCAGCAGAACTCTGAATAAACATGAGCGTAACTATAAAGTGAATGAACGGGAATGTTTGGATGTGATCTATTCTTGTAATCAATTTTAAAGTGTACATCATAGTACCAAGTTTCAAATAGTATTGGATCACAGCTCAATACATTGGCTTCACAACCTGAAAGAACCTGAGGGTACTTATACTACTGGGCTCTAAAACTAAAGGCATAAAATTATGAGATTATTAAGGAGATGGAGCTTCTCACCAGAACACGGATGGATTATTGCAACTCCTGAGGTGGCCATCCTGAGCAACTTTTCTGACGAGCTCTATGAAAAAACGATAGTTTGGAAGTATGGGACGAGCACTTGAAGTTAAGAAGGCTTTAAGAAAGCATTAAAGGAAGATTAATATTGGGATGGAGTCTTATAACAAACTTAAGCCTGATGGACAGCATAGGATTTTTCTGAAGCCTTCTAAATGGATGGACATTATTATTCAAGCACATAAAGCAATTAAACACAGAGGATAAATAAAGACGCTGAAATTAATTTGATCAAATTACTACTGGGATTCTGTGAGATTTAATATTCAGGATGTGATAGAAAAAATGCCATTCATGCCAAATTGTAAAGCCTATGGTCAGATTTTAAATCAATTAATCAAATTGGACTAGGCCTGGCATACGGTATTAATTGATGTTGTTGGCCCATTGTTTGTGAGTATTCTGGCCAACAATAATATTGTTGTTGCTATCAACCATCTGATGAAATGGGTGGAAGTGAAAGCAATTTTAGATGTCAGGTCCTTATCTAATGCTAAATATATTATGAATTACATCTTACACAAGCATGGATGTCCACAGAAGATCTTGACAGACAATGGAACGAATTTCACTGCACAGATGGTCAAAAATTGAGTGAACTGATGTCTCTCAAGGGAGGGTTGTTGACGCTATATGTTGGGATTTTGCCCATTTTCCCGGTCTGCTATATTACCAATGATTGTTAGGTGATTTTTCCCTAGTGTGAGGTGAATTGGAAATCGGTTGCCCCTAATTTTGGGTAAATATGCTTGGGGGATTTTAGGTTATTCACCTGGTCAGATCTGATGAAGATCAAACTGGACTAATGCTTAAAATCTTGTCAGGCAGAGTTGCTGACGAAATAGGGGCATCTGATAGTTGATTAATATCAGGTGTACTAATTGGGATCAGTCATGTTTCATCACCAATTGATCAAGAATATAAGGAGTAAGTTGCGAGGCGAGTGATTCCATCTGCAACTAGTGAATTGATCAGTTAGTTTGCAACCTGCCTCAATGGGTAACAAGACCCATTAACTAAGCATATCGCTTGCCAAATATGGTTGGTTTGCTTGGATCAAGAGGAAAACATTAGGGACATGCTTTCCAACTCTTTCCATTTAAGGTCTCAAGTATGTCCAATGATGGAATTCTAGCCAGGATGGAGAAGACCATCGCTGCTGAGATGAGGATGGGTGATTCAATGGCAATGGCTGCTGTTTCATTGAGAAGGTGTCAACTGAGGTTTGGGCGCCGAATCCCCCACTATATATTCACTGGAATTCACCAATAAAGATATACAGTATTTACCAGAAGATCTTATTACCAGATCACTTTTACTAGAGTATCAGCTTATAACTTTATCAGAATCCATTTGCTATTCTTTTGAAAAAATATTGCTGTGTGCGATAATTGGGATACTCTAAGATAAAGAGTAAGGATCTGAGTGGGGATCCAGAGAAGAAGTGGAATAAAATTAGGGATTGCTGTCAACTTTATGTCAAACAAGAGAAACCGTAAGCAAGGATCTAAAAGTAGATTAAGTTAGGCGGTACTAGAGAAAAAATCCATATTTCAAGACATCATAAGTATTAACAAATCTCTTTCTGCTAAGCATCACTTTTCGAAAATCAATTCAGCCTGAAATTTAGCTCCACTAAAGAGATTTACGAAAACTATTAGCAAATATGGCGGGAAACCCCGCAAAAGAACCCACAGGCTATGCCAAACGAGCCAGCACCACCCCCAAACGAAGCAACCCTCGGTTACCCACCTCAGGGTCAACCAGAATCACCCGCTCTCAAGCAGCAGCCATAAAAGCAGGCACCACCCCCCAACCTGGAGCTACTCCAACTAGCGCCAGTTCACCTGATCGCACTTCTGCAACCTGCACGCCTAACAGCTCTGTGTGCGCTGCCTCCCACCAACCCGCTGGGCCCCCTCCAACCAAGGAGGCCATCACCCACGCTGTTTTAATGGCGTCTGCTCAGTTGAATGCAACTCAGCCCATCCAGACATTCACCTCCCCCGTTGTGTCAGCTAATTCAGCCCCATCTATTATTGCTGACACTGTGTTTCCGGCTCCCTCCATGAGGGGCGATACCCAGCTACCTGGCCCCCAAATCCTCAGATGTAAGGTTGGATTAGCCGCACATTCTGGTTCACTAAGCACCAAATTGGGACAATCTACTCTTCCCAATGAGGATTCAAATGGTTCGGATTTTGGAACTTCACACCAGTTCCAATCTCACCCGTCCCATTTAAACCCCATAATCGGCACTTCATAAGTCGGCACTTTATCTCAATATGCTGAAAACGACCAATTCACCAATCAGCCAATGAGTTTTGCCCACAAAATCACAGCAAATACTCGGGCTGAATTTACCCAAATAGATTGGGATGGTGATGAAACATCGCCCTCCTCCCAATTGGCTGGAGTTAATTCCAATCTGGATGGGACTCCCCAATTTAGCGAGGCCCAACAATCACCTGGCCCCCAAACCCTCGGATGTAAGGTTGGATTAGCCGCACATTCTGGTTCATTAAGCACCAAATTGGGACAATCTACTCTTCCCAATGGGGATTTAAATGGTTCAGATTTTGGAACTTCACACCAGTTCCAATCTCACCCGTCCCATTTAAACCCCATAATCGGCACTTCTCAAGTTGGCACTTTATCTCAATATGCTGAAAACGACCAATTCACCAATCAGCCAGTGAGTTTTGCCCACGAAATCACAGCAAATACTCGGGCTGAATTTACCCAAATAGATTGGGATGGTGATGAAACATCTCCCCCCTCCCAACTGGCTGGAGTTAATTCCAATCTGAATGGGCCTCCCCAATTTGGCGAGGCCCAACAAACCGCCCCTCAATCCAATATGACGCCAGCAACTGCTGTAACATTCCAGAAACAAGGGAACTCCGCAAACTTGTCCAAACCACCAGCTCACACTCAACCTGCAATTGCAGCCCAAAGCAAACACAAACGTACCAAAGGAGCCACTGGGGCGTGGCAAAAACCTCTGGCACCAACGCTACCCAAAGCTGATCCCCGTGAAGTGGCGTTTATTGCTGATGTTAAGAAGAAATGGGCCGAAACTAGAGCGCAAAAAGCTCTACCTCACTCAACCCTCTCCCACGCAATTCGCCTTTATTATGGGCATAACCCTGTTGAATTCTATACAGAGGATTACTTCTCATACTTTGCAGCGATTGCGGAGACATTCCTATTAACACCACCATCCATGAATCAGTGGAGGGCCACTACATCGATGTGGGCCTCACTGAAGCTGCCCTTGCTGACCATGCTGCCACCCTCCAGGTCATTATTCCACGCGGATCTCTTCGCATCTCCCGCACACGCTCTCACCTGGAGAAAATTTCATGGGTTACTTTTTCCAACCTACCAACGACTGTTGATCCTGAGTCTCTTAAACTGGCACTCCATTGTGGTTTAATGGAGTTTGGGTCTGTTCTTTCAGTGGACTTTAGCGTCCCCTCTTACTATGCTCCCACTCAAAGAGCTCGCACTGCTAGGGCGTCGTTCATACCCTCCCTCACTGTATCCCGCAACATTGAGGTTATTCCTCGTGTGGCGGTAGTTGGGGCATGCCCTGAGATCTTCTTTGTCGACCCTGATCAGGCGCGCCCCGGTGTTCATGGTGTAACGCCCTTGGACACTTGTATAGTGGCTGCACAGCTCGAAAACAAGCCCTCTTAGCCACCCCCAGGGGCCTAAACCAGGCCAAAAACGATCCCACGTGGCTGCAGCAGCAATTGCACAACCCACACAATGGGTTCCCGTTCAAGACCTGTCCCCTGAGGCCTTACGCCTAGCAGTTGAAACAGCTAACCCCACTATTGGTATGGGATACCTTCGCGCTCATGCCCCCCTTCCAATGGGCACCCCTCCAATCTCCCAGAGTCAACTCCCTCTCTCACCAAGTGCAAGGCATCTCCCACAGGGTGCCCCTCGTCAGCCACCCCCACTCAGGGCTCCGCGGCACCCCCACCAACCTCCACCAGCGATTTATCGCATCAACCCTCAGCTCCCAATGGAGCTATGCCCACCAGCATGGACTGGCAACTCGCGGCCTGCGGTAGAAGTGCCACCTCAAAGAGTCCTACCCCAACCCCACAGTCCATTTTGTGCGGATCCTTTGCAGTGTTGGAGGAAGTGAATATGGACTCAGACTCATCAAATGGGGACACCGCGGAGGTCACCATTGAGCACCCTCAGGTCCTTCCCCTGCAACGGAGCGGGGGCAGCATCCTAGGCTGGCTTACTGGGTCCTCCGCCCCCCACCCTCTCCTTCCCCTCAGAACCCTCGACGCTCCTCACGGATTGCAGCTAATAGTCAAGCTAAAGGACTCAAAACTAGCCGCCTCACAGCAGCAGGTTTAAGCGCTGGCAACCCCCCAGGACATGGAGGGGAACAGCTATGAGTCCCCATGGCAGCACCCTGGCCCTGCAATCCATCAACGCAAATGGGTTGCGGGACTTTAAGCGGAGAGCCCGCCTCCTCCGAAACTTCAGGTCAGCACAAATTGACATCGCTGCTGTCCAGGAGCCCCATATCCTCCCCACGAACAATCTGCATGGAATAAACAGTTTGGAGGCAACTCCTTCTGGACAAACCATGCCGCCCTTATTGTTTTGAATCCCCGGGTTAAAACCCATTCTTTTTCACAATATCTAGGTGGCCGCCTCATACTGGCCAAACTCACCACTCCTGACTTCTCCTTCTTCGCTGCAAGCATCTACCTGCCTAATGCAGGTCAGGAGCAAAATCGGCTCTTGGAAGAGCTCGTCCAACTCAATCTCCCACGGAATACAGTCCTCTTAGGAGATTTCAACACAACCATAAGTCGCGTCCGTGACTCTTACCCCCCTGCAGCAAAGGAACGCCCTGGATCAAGTCGCCTCCAGGATTTCCTTCGCCTGAGTGGCTTTATAGATGCGCTTCCACCCTCCGCGTCTGGCCTAGGTTGCATGACTAGGATCCAGTATGATGGAGGAGCTTTCCAGTCAGCGTCACGCATAGATATGGCACTGATTGGCCCCCTGCTAATTGGCCGCGTCTCCTCTCCCATCTCTCGTGACAACCATCTGAGTGATCACAGGTCACTCACCGTTGTCCTCACCAACACACTTAGACTGTCGCGTAGGTTCTGGCCTAGGGTTGCCCCAGCTCTTCTCAACAACCCCTTCATTAAGGAGAAGCTGTCTATGACCATCCGGGAGACTCTCACCTCCCCCCCACCCCACCTGCTTGACCACAAGGCTAAATGGGCGGTGACCAAGGAGGGCATCACCCGCGTTGCTTACAACTGTGCCAAAGCCCAGATGACTGCAGCTCGCGCCAGAGTCAAAAGGGCGGAAGCCAGAATCAGACATCTAGAGCGAAACTGCCAGCCTTCGCCCTCTCCCAGATGGTTGGAAGACTGGGAAGCGGCGCAGGAAGCACTCCGCTTGGAGCTCACACTGAAGGAAGAACGGGCAGCAAACTTTACAACATCTCGTTACTATGCTCAATGGGAACGCCCCACCCGCTTCTTCTTTCAGAAACAGAAAGCCCGGTCAACAGCGCAGGATATTACTGCACTGAAGATTGGCACTACAACCACTTCAGACAAGGAGGAAATCACGCAGGAACTACACCGCTTCTACTCCAGCCTCTTCCATGCCACCCAGGTGGACCCATCGGACATCCAAGACTTCCTGTGGCGGGCTCCAGAGCCGCCCATTGACCCACAGGCTGATGAGGCTCTACTGGCGCCTATTTCCATCCAGGAGGTGATGGAAACCCTTCTGAAATCCCCACGGCTTAAAGCCCCAGGCCCAGACGGAATACCCTTTGAGGTGTACCTTCTGGAACCTGCAGTGATAGCCAGAACCCTCCGCGACCTCTTCGCTGCACTCTTGGTGAATGGCGAGGTCCTCCCCGACTCCAGAGGCTCAATCACGACCCTCATTCACAAGAATTCAGACCGTGAGAACCTGGCGAACTGGCGCCCCATAGCGTTGATCAACACAGACCACAAGCTCTTCACGAAGCTTCTGGCCAACCGCATCACCAAATGGGTGTCACCTCGCCTCTCCACATCCCAGTACGGTTTTATTCCGGGGAGGTCGTTATGGGACAACTATAATGACCTTCACATGACTTTGACTGCTAACTCTCGTAAGGTGAATGGCTTTGTGGCTCTCCTGGATATAAAGAAAGCATATGATCGGGTAGCCTGGAAGTATATTGATGCTTCCCTGGCCCGCTTCCATCTCCCACCCGCAGCTAGGCGCTGGATATCAGCGCTCTATGACCAGCTCCACACCAGAGTCCTGGCGCCAATGAGTTTCACAGTGGCAGTACCAGTTGGACAAGGTCTCCGGCAAGGGGACCCCCTGAGCCCTATCCTTTTTAACATCACCCTTGACCCCCTCTTGGCCTCCTTACAGGACAAGCTAACAGGGATTCTGGTCCCAGGTAAAGCCCCCACACGCACCATGGCATTTGCAGATGACACTGCCATTGCATTTGGCTGCCCTGGGGATGTTGCCCTCGCTGCTATGACCATTGAGAGGTACACCAAGGCGTCCAACGCCATGGTCAACACCTCCAAGACAACAGTTGTGCAGGTCGGCTCCCCCACCTTCCCCCCACCATTTGGTATTGAACCTGAGCGCGGTACCTTCCGTCACCTGAGCGTTCTCACCAACCAACAAGGAGTTGCGCTAAAAGACAATGAGGACTTGCTCCTTGCAGCAGTTAACTCCAGGATTGCCAGCTGGAACCGGCGGCACATCACCCCCCAGGGTCGAGCTCTGATGGCCAATGTGTTCCTTCTCTCCAAAGTCTGGTTCCTAGCGCACGTCTGCCCATTCACAGATGCCTTTTATACGCGGCTCAATGTACTCCTCCGCTGTTGGATCTGGGGCTCAAACCATCCACCAATGGCCCTCTCAACCATTTCCCGACCCTGCAATGAAGGGGGCCTAGGGCTTCTGGACACGCGATCCCACGCCACCACAATCTTCCTGAAGTTCCTATGGCCGATTGTCTGCTGGGACGCGACCCCCATGCCCCAATGGGCGCCCGCCCTCCGCCAGTCAGTGTCAGCAGCTCTGGGTCTTCCTAGAGCATCTCTGACCTCATTAGGGTGTGGCTCACAAACCACCCAGGCCATCGCCTAAAACCATCCTCATCCCCCTACTGGAACCAGGCTCTCCTTGCCCTGAAACGAGTAGGCGCGCGGATCCACCATGCCTTCCCATACAGAAGGGAAGGCCCTGGCCTCAGCCCACGTCGCCATGCAATTGTTCACAATGGACAAGTTGTCACAACTCGCCTCAACCCCCAAGATCGTCCTCCCATCCGCCCAAGACTCCTTGAGATCCTCCCTCCCTCCGTGAGATTTGACCTTAAGGAATTGTGGAAGGACGTCTATCACCCCATCCTGTCAGCAAAGGTGTCCAACACCTTATGGAGGGTGCTCCACTGTTCATACAGGACAGGGGACCGGACTGGCCCTACCTTCCAGCACCGAAGCTGCCCCCGCTGTGTGGAGCCTATTGACTCCCACCTCCATCGTTTTTTCACCTGTCCAGGTGTCGCCGCATTTTGGCCAAAGGCCCGCGCGCTCCTCCATGCTCAGCCCTGGTCTGGACACCCTGTGCAAGACCTCATGTTTGAGCAGACATTGCCTGGTTGCCACTGACCCCTCCGTGTCCTCGCCTATGCCACAGCAATCTGGACCATCCATAACTCCTTCCTTCGTGCTGCCTTTGACCAGCAGGTGTGGACCCTTCCACACATGATCACCCACTTTCAGGTACACTTTGAGATGGCCTTGAAGGTCTGCACTATGTTGCCAACCCTCCCCCGCTCAGTTGTCACTGCATCACGGCTCTGGCGCGCAAACCCCCTCCCTTTCTCGATGCCTCCTCCCTCCCCTTCCCTCGCCTCAGGCTCTTAAGAGCCCAGGCGTAATTCAATAAACATCGATGAATCCCCCTTGGGTTGGGACCATCTAGTACTAAGAAAAAAGACATCATAAGTATTTCAAGAGGAAATACTGGACAAGCGTTGGACTTAAACCTAGTAATTCCATTTATCTACAGATAATAGTCGTCATACTATTATCAAACAATTATATCAACTACTATACAACGCGGAGAATTGCACAAAACCCAAACCTGTGCAAGTAATAAGTTTATGGGGGTTATTGGCCAAAAATAAACAGATAATCCATACATTTTTACAAAGTGGTGCTCACTACAGGGGTGTAGTTGAGTATAAGAGCTTAGAAGTAATGTCATATAAAGATGAGATAAGAAAACTATGGATGGAGTTGGCAACCGTTAATCAGAACGCCCTGAACTCAGCAGATCATTGAGAATTTGCAGTCGTGGAAGAAAGAGTCGCCAAGATGGAGGAAGGAATTGATAATGTCGTGAGTTTCAGGAATGAGTTACTTGGAAAAGTAACGTCATTAAAGAAGAAAGAAGGAAACTTAATTCAAGAAGTCTTATTTTTATAAAGCTGAGTGTGAAGCAGATTACTTTCATTTAATAGCATTCAGCGCTGATAATGAGTGGCTGATTAAACAGGTCAAAGATTTAAAAGCTCACAAATGCGATTGTGATCCATATGTGATGCCAGATGCTAAATAAAGAACTCCTTGTATGATAATTGGGAAGACAACTACCCCAAGAAACATGTCGCCCACTTTTAACTTCTATTTCAGAGATGACGCCTGAAATCACTCTTCAAGTGAGCCAAGTAGCTGAACCTAAAGAGGTGGCTAGAGAAACCTTGGAGGAATTCAAGATGACACAAAAGTTTGCTGACTTTCCATAAGGATAACGCCCCAGCATTTTTCCAATTGTTTGATATGACAATATATAAATATAGTGATCTTCAAAAGACATTGACGGTGATGAATTGCCTAAACACTGATTGTCAAAACTTAGTGTTGCCCCATATTGAGGGGACAGCTGGTCATATGCAGAGGCCAAAGTGGCCAATATGAAGAAATTTAGAAGCCCAACATGCATGTCAAAGCGCAAACAAGAGTTTATGGGCATCCAATTCCATAAATATGGATCTTTAGCAATTTTAATGATCGTTTCTACCAGGAATTTCGAATCCTGGTTAGAGTGAAGGTGCTGGATGATTTCGATGCCAAAATTTCATTACAAGCAGCCCTTTGGCCCTACCACAATTTGCACCAAATGATGTCTTCCGTGTTCATTATGGAAATTACTACCTCTCAGATGGTAGACAATTTGAAAATCTTGGGAGCAACCTTTGATTCCCCAAACAGAAGTTTAAAATCAAACCCAGTATGAAATTTGAATCCCACAAAGGGGAATGAGGGTGGTAAAGAGATGAACAATTGAACCATGCTGGGGAATAATCCTGAAGACTTCAGACGGATTTATAAGAAGGAGAAAGTCTGTTACCAATGTGGAGGAAAGGGACATTTCGCTGTAAATTGCAAGAAGCCCAAGGACCAAATCAACATGGTCCAAGTGAAAGAGTCTACAATCGCAAAGGAGTCAGAAAAGTTTTTAGCCTAGACAGGGAACAGTCTAGAGCTGCGGAGAAGCCTGTTCCTCCCAATATTATGCATGAGGAAATTGATATTAGTGATCTTTTCGTGGATGAAGACATACAGGATCAACTGTATAAAGTGGTCAATTTGGACATGAATGCTTAACAAAATCCGGGGTGAAGGAGATCAACTCTGAGATAATCAAAGAAGTTGCCTGGCTGTACGCCTGACAAAGACTGGACAAGATATGGCTGCAGATATTCCCAAAGAATTGACCAAAGTTTGATTAGATGAGGCAAAACTGTCAATCCTCATTAGTGCGACAAAGGAATTGGTTCCTGACTTATCAGCACAAATCATTCACACCCTAGATTTAGCTAATAACGCCGCTATACACTCAGTAAACACTATCTTAAAATACTCCAAGTGTACATATATATATACTAGTGAATTGAGTAAGTGTGAGGGTAATTGTTGACAGCGGAGCACCTATTAATATTGTCTTGACCAATCTGGTGAAGATGATGAAGATCTCACCTGGCTTGGAACACAAGAAGAAGTATGGGACAGCTGGGATGAATACCACCTCTCATGTGGAGTGTATTGCGCTCTGTCACTTTGATTCAGATCCTTGGTAGTATCTGTTACAGCAATAGTTTTGCCAACCAAAACTATGACATTCTGATTGTGACAGAATTTCTATGGAAGTACAGAGTTAAATTTAACTTCAAGAATAATATGTTGGCCATATTGGGTCAGACATTACCTTTGGTCTAACAGAAGTATGGGGAAGCTCCACTGAGTAGGAGAAATAACTTCATTAACTTGATATACAATGACAGCATTGTCCCAATTTGATACTAACTCGTTGGCCGGAAGTGATGAGAAATGCTGACAGAAATCCTAGAAAATTGGGGAATTCCACTGAGGATCAAGAATGCAAAAGCCATACCGCCAGGATCACATATAATAGTTGACATGGGGTTGACATTAGATATACCGGAGCTACTGTATGGGGAGGTCAGAAGCCCCTGAAAGAAGTCCAGAGTAGAGCCTTGGGTGGCTCCTGGAATAATAATGCCAGGATTATTGGAGAAATTCGAGTTCTCTTGGCGAATTTAAGTGAATAACCGATGAAGATTGAGAAAAATCAGATCATCATGTTTGTTCATCTAATCCCAATGGCTGAACTAAAGAAATTCCATGATTTTGGGACCCTCAAGGAGATGGGATTACCAGCTGGGGTAACCAAGAGTATCAACTTATTGGTTAATTGAGAGCAACTCGCTGATCTGATGGAAGGACAGCAAGAGGAGGTGCTCAAACTGTTCAAAAAGTTTTGGGAAAATATTCTCCCAAGATGCCCACAATTTGGGATGTGCAAGAGATGTGATCCACAAGGTTGATACCAGGGAAAATTTGCCAATCAGGATGAGACCGATTTGACAGTTGAAAGCAGCTGAAGCAGTAGTGGAAGAGGAAATCAGCAAACTAATGAAGCATGATCTTCTAGTTCTGTTGTTGAGTCCCTAGGCAAGTCCAATTCTTATAGTGAAGAAAAAGGATGGCTCTAATTGGGTGGTGATCAATTATCAGAAGCTGAATTAGATTATGAAGAATGATTTGTATCCCTATCAAGAATCAGCAATGTGCTAGATTGATTGGTAGAAGCAAAGTATTTTTCTGCAATGGATCTGATATTGGGATATTAACAAATCGATTTGCCAAGAGAAGACCATAAAAAATGCATGATTATTACTGCGCAGGGGCTATATTAACTGATGAGGATGCCCCAGGGTCTATGCAATGCGCCTTCAATGTTCCAGAGGACAATGGATGCTATACTAAATGACTTGAAGTTGTCAAACATCCTGGTGTACTTGGACAATATTAATGTATTCATTAGGACGTTTACTGACCATTTACACCACTTGGAGGAAGTGTTCAAGAGACTGTCCGCTGCCAACCTGAAGATTAAGCTGAGGAAGTGTCACTTCTTCAAGAAAGAGTTGGAATATCTGGGATTCATGATTAACTCTGAACTGCAGCCGCAAGCCCAGAAAATTGAAGCCATAGAACGAATTGCTGTGCCAAAGAGTGTCTGAGATATTCAAGTGTTCCTTGGAATGGTCAGATACTATAGAAGTTTTATTCAGGACTTTGCCCGAATCACCTAGCCCTTATTCCATCTGTTGAATGATCTGAAGAAAGAATTTTTATGGAATTAAGAAGCCCAGAAATCCTTTGATGAATTATGCCAGTACCTGATAGATTCTCTGATTTTAAAATATCTGAACTTCGATTGAGAATTATTATACAAACTGATGCTTTGCTGACAGCAATTGGTGCTGATTAAGCCAAGTAGATGAACTTGTGGACAAACATCTGGTGGCATATGTGAGCCAGACACTCTCAGCCGCTGAGAGGAACTACACCATAACTGAGCATGAATGCCTTGTGGTTATTTAAGCCTGTAAACAGTTTTGGGTGTACATCCATGGAATGCACTTCAAAGTGGTGACAGACCACTCCTCTTTGCATTAGTTTCACAATTTGTGACAACCAGAAGGATGACTGATCCAATGGACATTGAGGTTACAGGCTTACAATTATGTGTTTTCCACTAATCAGGGGTTTCTTTAGAATGTGGATGGCTTATTGCAATTACCAATGGTCCAGATGGTATGCCAGCAGGCGGAGTGAGTTATTCCAGAGAATGGTCAATAAAAAATTGGGAATGAGCTCTAAGAAATTCAAGGTGCGCTTTGTGAAGTGATGGAAAACACTGAGACCATGGATGGACAAGTTTTTTAGATGATTAATGGGAAGCGGTTACTATTACTAATGCTGTCAGAAAGAGCAGCCTGTGTTCAAGCCACTCATAAGAATGTCAGGCATGGGGACTGAGAAAACGACCAACCATATTTGCCAGTACTACTGGGAGTCAATCAACTATGATGTTGTGGACTATCTGGCTTTCTGTGTGGAGTGCCAGCTGCACAAGCCACATAAGAATACAACTGGATACCAACTGGTCCACCCTGGATTTGCTTGGCATATGGTGTCCATTGATGTGATGGGACCGCTGACAATGTGCAAAGATGGGAGTCAAGTACATAATAGTTGCAATCAATCATCTGATGAGATGGGTCAAGACAAAGGCCCTAGCGAAAGTAGACACTGCCAGTATCATGAAGTTCATCATGGATCAAGTAGTATACTGATATGGATGCCCACAGTTCCTGCTGAGCAACAATGGGACAAACTTCACATCTCATGTGATCCCCCAGTTAAATAACATAATGGATCCAAGGATTCATGTCTGTATCCTAACGGCCATAGATGAACAGACTGTGGAATTATTTAATGGAACGCTGGCTGTGACGCTGAGGAAGCTGGTCGCAGGAAGAACTTCCATGTGGGAAACATACCTGAGTTTGGTGACGTTCGCCTACAATATCAGTCATCATACAACAATGCAAAAAACTCTGTTTGAGTTTCTATATGGAAGGAAGGCCACGTTGCCACCAAGTTTTATATTTGGTGGTGGAACCAATATTGGGGATGAGTTCCAAGCAGTACCTTAACTGATTGACGAATATCCTGATCAAAATGCAATTGCAAGCATTCAATACAACTTTGAATAAAAGGAAATGAGTAAAAATGATGGACAATAAGAACCAACTGGCCTTATCAGAATACCAATTAGGCAAAAGAGTTGCCTATTGCAATATGCATGGTTTTGGGAGAAGAGAAAACTGGATGCATTGTGGTCAGGTCCATTCAATATAATCTCCAAGACAGTGAAGGACGCCTACTCCATTAAGAACCTCTTGAATGGAATAATAGTAAATTGAGTCCATGCTAAGTATTTAAAGCAATGGATCAATAAAAAAATAATAATAAAGAGTTTCTGAAGGACTGCTTAACCATTAAGTTGGTTATGTCCTAATGATTTGATTAAGTTCAAAAAAGGGCCGCTGAACCAAACTAGATGGTTAAGTTTCAAAAAAGTAACACCTCTGAACCATAGAAAACTGGTAGGTCTAAGTATACCTAGGATCCAGTTTGGTGGAAAAAATAAAAAGATGAACCACTGAACTGAAACAAGGTCAAGTCCCATGGAAAAAAGAAGAAAAATGAAAGATTAATAAAGATATTGGAAAAAGAGATTATTAAAACTGCATAGAAAAACCGATATATTTTTATTTTTTATTGATTATTAGTTATCCTCAATTTAGAGATGATTCCACCTATGTCGCCTCTTAAGGGAGGGAGGATGGATTGCAGTAGGAGTAAATAACCCATAAAAATTTAAGTGAGATTGGATGCTAGCGAGGTCTAGACCTACATGAAACCAAGTTCGTTGAGAGGATGCAGATCCCTGTGAGAAAGGGATTAGGGGATGGGAAATTGAGATGGTGGAAGAAGCTAAACACATTACCCCAGAGCAGGGAAGGAAGCAACAGTACAAGAAGAGGCAGTCAGTGAACAACCCCAAGTAATCCTGATATGGTACCAGAGCCAGAAGATTAGTCTTGAGCACTTGCCAATGGGCTTTGTCAAGAACACCAGACATATGGGCTGGCAATGAATAAGGGATACTAGACGGGGTTGCTGAATCATGCCCCCTATCAAAGCCATCAGAGGAAGATACCGATGGGACGCGCCAGAAACAAGATAGTCATGCAATGATTGAATGGCATCCTGAAAGTGATAACTATAAGCTTCTTGGAAGCTGAAGCAGAAAGAGCAATGGACAACAGGAGAGGCTGGAAGCTTCAAGGCCCAACTTCATAGAACTTGGCTGGCAAAGCAAAAAGCATAAGCTGTGATATCCTGATCTAGGATGTTCTCAAGATTAGAAGAATTCAGAGCTATGGATAAAGCCTCAGTGACTTGGGCCCTTAATTCTTCATAGGGGAGCTCAAAATGTTTGCTGTTGCCAATGATGAGTTCAGTGGCCAAGAAAGCTGGCTTGTAATATTGACTGAGTCAGAAGAAGAACTCCTTAAGAAAGTCTGAGATGGCAAGGAAAGAATGATCAAGAGCGAAGCGCATTATTTCAGGATGATCAACGATAATGTTAGGGGCATCTGAAAAAGGAGCAAAATCCAGGAGAGTTTCAAAATCTAAATATGGAATCAATGACAGAGAAAGGATCAGCTGTGAGCCGTTTGAGATGATTGCTAACCTAGTTTCAGTGGAGTTGTTTACCATTTCCAGTAATTCCATGAGAGGACTATCCACTAGTGCCAGACTAGGAGTATGATTCCTGGAAGGACCATAGAAAAGGTTCCGTCATGCAGACTAACTCATCATCTGGAAGAGCTGAAGATCTTGATCAGACAGTCTGTTGAGCAGCTGTTGGTACTGTGACTCAGAATTCAACATATGAGCTGGACAATAGAGGGGATGTCAGACTTATATGATAGTTGACATTATGCACTCTGAAATCAATTATGCTCCAATTTTGTAGAAATTAATCTCAAATTTAATGAGATAAGCTCTCCAGAGAAAAATTAAGAATAATATGAGGCAAGAGATTATGAGAAGAAAATAACAAGGGCGTAATAAATTTCATTATTAATTGGGCTGAGAAACAAACATTGACAGAAAGAGTCTTCTGTTGAGGACAAGGAGAAAATCAGTAAATTGAGGACGCCGGACCAAGAATCCTGAATATGATGGCAGGTCATATGTCCTGATGGGGGAAAGCCAGATCCTGGGTTTAATATTGTCACTATTAACTCAATCAGCCTGGCACAACAGTAGATAGTGGGACTGCACTCTGAGTAGGTGTTATCAAGGAGGAAGAGGAAGAGAGCCACATGACGAAGGTCATCCCAAGCAGCATTGAGTACTGATGAGCTTACTCCACTTGAGCAAATTGAAGTATTTGACTGAGTGTCCAAAGCAGTGTTCTCATGCCCCAGTCCTTTTCATGCTGGAAATCTAGCCAAGAGGGGGGATGCGTTGGGATTTTTGCCATATTCCCAGCCTGCTAGATTATTAGGAATCATTAGGGGATAATTCCTTAATGTAAGGTGAATTAGAAATTAGTTGGCCCAAATTTTGGAGGAACTATGTTCAGGGGGTTTTGGGATATTTGCCTGGTCGTATCCATCAGGGATTGATCTGGATGAATACCTAATATCTCATTGGTGGAGTGGCTGACGAATTAGGGGTATCTGATAAAGATTAACTATCAGGTGTACTGATTGGGATCTTGGGTTTCATCATTGACCAATTGATCAAGAATATAAGGAGTAAGTTGTGAGGCGAGTGATTCCATCTGCAACTAGTGAATTGATTAGTTAGTTTGCAACCTGGCTCAGTAGGTAACAAGTCCCATTACCTAATAAGATCGCTTGCCAAATATGGTTGGTTTGCTTGGATCAAGAGGAAAACACTAGGGACATGTTTTCCAACTCTTTCCATTTTAGGTCTCAAGTATGTCTAATGATGGAATTCTAGCCAGGATGGGGAAGACCATCAACTGAGATGAGGATGGGTGATTCAATGGCAATGGCTGCTGTTTCATGAGGAGGTGACAACTGAGGTTTGGGCGCCAAATCCCCCACTATAAATTCCCTAGAATTCACCAATAAATATATAAAATATTTACTAGAACACTAAATACCAGATCACTTTTACTAGAGTATTAGCTTAGTAAACTTTATCAGCATCCATTTGTTCTATTTTTCTCAGGGATATTATTGTTGTGTGCGTAATTTGGAGACTCTTTAAGATAAAAATTAAGGATATGAGCGGGGATCCAGAAAAAAAACAGAATGAAATTGGGGATTGCTGCCAACTGTGTGTCAAATCATAAAAACCGTAAACAGGGATCTAAGAGTAGAATGAGTTAGGCGGTAAAAGGGAAAAAAATCCCTATTTTAAAGCATCATAAGTACATTAAAGAGGAAATACTGGCTGAGCGTTGGTCTGAGATCTAGTACTTCCATTTAATTTACGGTTAATAGTCGTCATACTACTATCAAACAATAATATAAACTACTATACAATGTGGAGAATTTCATTAAACCCAAACCTGTGCAAGTAATATATTTATAGGGATTATTGACCAATAATAAAGATCCTATAAATTTTTACACTAAACCACTCTGAAACTAATGGAATGGTAATTGAATGAATGGCACCCTATTTGGTATACTGCATAATAATGCAGCCACGACGTTACCACAATAGCTACCTTCATTAGTGCTACAGTGTTTGCATACAATATTGGACATCATAGCAGCACCGGACATTCTCCGTTCTAACTACTGTATGGTAGACAGCCAGCTCTAAATATGTTGTTAATTTCAGCAATTAATCCAACTGAGGCAGTCAGCACTACAAGTTATGTTAAATTTGCTAGAACATTGATCAAGCTACAGACTGAAGCTTATCATAAAATGATTAGGCAAAAAAACAAGCTAGAAGTACTATGTTGACTCTAATTAAGTTTCCCATGTCCAAGTTCCATGAAGGAAACTTGATAGTATACTTTCACACCCATACTGCAGGCTGTGAGCATTAATTGGCTTCACTTTAAAAAGGTTATTTTAACATATTAAAAAAATCCTCTGAAGATTTATAAGTTTTAAGTATTAAGGCGGTTGGGTCATGAATTAAGTTCATGCTAAGTCCAGTTGTCCATATCATATAAAAAAATATAAAAGGGAAAAGTTTATATGATAAAGTAATGAAAAAATAGTTAAAATATAAAAATAATAATAATAACAATCAACAAAAAAAGAAAACTTTATAAAATATATTTTCAGAAGCCTTGTCATCTTTGAAGCCAGATACCCTTTCTTTGGGAGGGGGAGATAATTGAACTTGCATTGAAGTAACCCAAGGAAAAGTGATCATAGGGGAAACACAAATTTCTTACAAGTCCCAACTGTCAAGACCTTTCCAATGATGTGCTAGACTTAAGAAAACTCAGCACTAGGAGAGTTGTCCTGGTCAATTAAGGAAGGGCCATTGAATCAGTGGAGGCGGCCATTGGGCTGGACTTTGAAATAGGCGAGAAAAGGTACACTTGGGGGATAAAGCTGCAGAAAGAAAGATACAATCAGTAAGAAGGTTTTTGAGGCAAGGGTAGACCAAGGGAAGAAATACTTTTGCTCAAAACATTCGTGAGAAAGTTTTACCCAACGCCTGTGAATGTCATGCATGGCATCAGTGGGAAAGGCTGCTGGGGGAAGCAGATGCACGTACCAAGTAGAGGCATTTGGTGGATCTATTTTTGGGTAGCTCAATTGACAGATTCTTGTAAATGGTATGGTAGAGCATAAAGATATGACAATCTTTTTAGCTTGTCTTGAGGCAAAATGGAACATGCAAGTCAGTGTGAACTTTTGTAGAGCACAAAAGAGTCTAGAGGCCAATTTAGTGAAGAGTAAAGTCTAATTGACTTCAAACAAATTAACTGGAGTGATATCAGGCTTGGATGCAAGTGCAGAAGTCATATAGGCTTCCAAGAGTTCATACATTGAGTCAATACCAAAACCTGAAGTGGCTACGCAGCCCACACAAAGTGAATAAAGAAGGCTATATGTAGGGAAGATTTGAAGCACAAAAAGGAAGTCGTGTAGAAGATCACTATCTGACAAGAATTGATGGCAAATTAAAAATTTAATTTGAAAGGCCAATGGCCTGAAAAAATTTAGGGCTGTGGTCAAAGGAGGATCATGTTTGATCCATTGGGAAGTTCGCTGAATGAGACTTAAAACCAATGGTACTGACTCAGGTTTGCTGGGCTTCTGCTGAGTTGCGGCTAGCCTTGAAGATGAACCTTCAATGATCATCTAGGCATAAAAGATTGAACAAACCCAAAAAAGTGAAGGCACAAATCCTGAATTAACAATAGAGTGATGAATGGAGGGACTGAGCCTTTGGAAGATGCGCCTAACTTGGGCGGAAAGGTTACTGAGATATCATTTGTACTTTGATGATTGTGAGAATTCAGAAATTGTGATCAAAGAAGAGAGCAACTCTATGTTATATTTAGTCAAGGCGGGAGAAGTGTTGAATTATTAACTGGATCTGAATCATCAGATATAGGAGATATAGGAGACAATATTATTAGCTTACATCTAATTTATTATATCTTATGTCAAATATATCAATGACAATAGCTAAAAAATGTTCAAAGTACAAGGAAAACTTAGGATTTATGGTCTAGCAGTTTTAACTTAATCATATTCGACTTAATAACAGTATTGGTTGTTTTTGGTTAAGGTGAAATTAGTCATAAATGTCAATTGAATTATAATTGAATTAATTGATCATTAATAGTATTGTTTGATTTAGTATGCACTTCTGCTGTTCAAGAGGAGCGCAGTTTAGCCTTTCTAAGAAGTTTCCAATGAGATACTTTTTTGAATCAATGATGTCAGGAAGAAATTGACCATGGGTCTGAGTAGGGTTACAGCAGGATGCCTCTCATGTATTGTAGACCCTCTAATGCCTTCATTGTGAACTTCTGGTTAAGTGTTGGTGAAAATTGAGGTTTCATAGGTAGAAAAATTAATTATCAAAAATAACCCTATTTAAATTCCCATAATTTTATACATTAACACATTTTAATTGGTAGTTTTAGTATACAAGCTTTTTACACTTAATAGTTTACCGTTGTATTTAAGTCAAGAATTTACTTGTGATCAGGAAGGTCATGGCAGTAAGCCGTTATACAAGTAATAGACAGGTGAGCATAGCCTCAAGTCTATTCTTTAAGGAGTACATATCTAAAAAATATCATTACATGGTCTATTGTCTTCATACAATAGGCTTTCATAACTCTGACTTAAACCCAGACAAAGAATCTTTCGTCTTAAGTAGTTAAAACTTCAGCATTCTTGATCAGGCGATTTATTCTGGATGTTGTATTGCCTTTGTAGCATATTTTTGATAAGGTAAAAATAAATATGAATGAGCCAAGTACATGAGATTTGATATCACTTAGTTTGAGTGCTGAGAAGAATCTTAATTAGTACCCTTTTGCAGGCTATCTTAATACTGCTTAAGTGCCACCTTGGGTGCTAGTCTCCTGACCTTATGTTGATCCTTCATTTAAAATAGGAAGTATTTCATTTTATGGTATCTTAGGCTCTTTTTGTTTCAACGGAATTTTCTTAAGGTTGGTATGAGCCATACCAACTAGCACTTTTCCGTGTTATTTACCAAGGTAACTCTTTTAAACCCCTCTTGGGTCTAGGCATCAATTCATTTGTAGGAGTTGAGTGGTTGATGTTCTTGTCATCATGTCCAAAATCCTGATATTGAACATCACCTCATTCAAGGTTATTGACAAGGAAGTACTGATTCAAGATTCAGCTATATATGCAGCTGATAACCAGTCCAGTCTCTAAGGACTTGATTGAGTATTCATCCCACATTTATAAGCTATAGAATATGGCCCATCTCAGATGGAATCTAATTTTATTCCTCAGGGTTCTATAGGATTGTGATAATATAATACTAAGTCTGAAATCTCAAAGGCTGGTAAGGATGAGGAGTTTCATTTGCTGCTTGACCTTCTCCTGTAACCATCTTGGCTAGAATTTTCATTGCCTTTGACTGAAGTTCTATTAACTTCTGGGATAATCTTCCTAGCATTTTCTCAGGCTATTTAGTATTATCACTAATAACTTCACAGGCTAATAATGATGGATTCTAGGTTCTCAGGATTATAAGGTCTTTAGGGGGACATTTAAATAGTTTTATGGAAACTTATCTTGTAAGCCATCACCGTACTTTGGAAATATTGGTCCCATTGTAAAGGATTGGTAGTGGCCATCTTAAATAACATTGAAACTAACATTCCATTCTCTCTTTCTACATTACCATTAGTTGATGGGTTTTAAGGCGCTGAGAATAATTGTTAAGTTCCCATGCTTGTAGCTTAATATTCTGGCAACTCTTGAAGTAAGTTTTTTCCTGTTATTGCATAGTAGAATCTGCGGACAGCTATGCCTAGCAAATACATTTTGATATAGAAAAATAGCTTGGCTTTAGCAGTTTGTATGGAAATGGTGTTTGCCTCAACCCACATTGTATAATGGATAAACCCTACATAGATATCTAAATTAATGATGTGAAACGACTGCTGAGGGGTCATGGGCTGATACTTATACTTGTCCTTAAGCATCATCTGCTTTTTACAAGTGATACAAGCGTTTAAGACTGTCAGAATTCAAGATTATGAAGCAATTAAAAACCCTGCTCCTGAATCATGCCTTGACAGATTGACTCTTGTTCAGCACAAATGGAACCTTACCCTGAAATCACTAAAACTAGATAATCAGAAAGAATCACTTGTATGATAATTTTTGGAACCACCTTCTTAAATCCCATCTCTGCTTCCCAAATCACGAGAAGTGTTACCCCCCGCTGCAGTCACAAGTACTATTCAATACAATGAGGGCACTGACTAGGCAGTTGATCCAGAAGGAAGTAAAAGATCCTGATCTTACAGGGCCATGAAGGTCCCTGAGGCAACATGTCCCCACACACCCATAAATATTGACACTTTCTAACTCTATAATTAGTCTATATTTGCTACATTTTTTTCGTTTTTCGACTTCTCCACTAATTTTATCTCTAAGCCTATTTTAAGACTTCATCAACATTCAAGATAACTGTTACGCTGAGAGAAGTGGTGCTCACTACAGGGGTCTCTGAGCTTAACTTAAGTGAAAACGTCTACCACAAACAATGTAGAATAATAGCAGTCACAAAAGTCAATCTGGTGATCAGTCAAGGAGCGTCGTTCAATGAATTAGTACCTTACAATATGAAGTACCAGCCACACAGCCTGAAAGTTTAGATTTTTGGGCCACGTTCCAGTTCTCCCTATCTTCAGTTGATACAAATCAGTAGCAATTTCAGTACAAGAACATTAATAACATTATTCAGCAGTTAATATATGGCATTTACTCCGTGAAGCCCGCTATAGCTGCTCCTGAACTTCTTCAGTGTCTTCTAACATGCAGGATCTTTATACCTCGGCACAACTACCAGCGGAAGAACTGACCCTGGGAACCAAGCGCTACCTTTTAGTTTTGTATACTCTGGTATTCATCACACCCTCCAGTTAGTTGAGTTGCACCATCATGAAGTCTCCCAACAATCAGGGCTTACCCAAACTTTACACTCCCATGTAGTTGATTTCTACAAAGTTGCCTCCTCCTTTGTCCATGACAACCAAAGTGCTATTATCAATAATTTAATATAATCAACAAAGCCAAAGGCCAGATCTCAGTATTGGATATTAGGATTTCTGGCTACCTTAAAGACAAACTTCGTCAAAGTATTCAAATCATTAAGGCTGCTTGGAACAAGCGCCTCCATCAAATTAAGGTCTGGTATGGACCCTACAAAAGCACTATCAGGAGCTGTCCTCTAATGATGACACCTTCTGGAGTGAGGGACCTGAAGGGCCTAGGGTCCCAAAAGCCCCAAAGTCCTGAGAGACCCAAAGGACCTTAAGGTCCCTGCGGGCCTCAAGAGTCCTTTGTCTCACAGCACCTACTCCCAGAGACCCTGAGGACCCTTGTCAAAAATATGTTTTGCCAGCCCTAGCCATCTTATGCAATAAAATCTGGAATGTAGCCCAAGTTGTAAACTCTGAGCAGATGGAATCCCCCTTGACTCCAGGGTCTCCATTAAAACATTGTCAGACCAAAATTAATAATTTTAGCGCCTTCACCAAGCTTACCAACAGTCATATTTCTCAGCTCAAACAAACCTGTTTTCTGGTTCAAGACTTATTTGATCAACCTTGAGAGTCAGTTTCTACTTCAGGGCTCTGATATTCAAGCCCTAAAGGAGCAGGTTGCTCATACGGCTTCTATTTCCTCTCCCTTAACCAAAAACTGGGATGATATCCAATGATACCTCAAGGTCCTGAGACAATGTCTGGACCAGCAGGCCCCCTGCAATTAAGCAGAGATTGAGATCTCCATGCCTGCACCAATTCCTGGCGTTAACTTCCTCTCCACTTCTCTTGTAACTAAATTTAAACCTAGTTTTGAGGGAAAGTCCACCCCTGGCCAGGAAAGCATTGCCTCTTTACTATATGCCTATGAGAGTTCCATGAAAGAGGCCACCAACCAGAAAAAGTGAAGCATATCCACTCCAGCCTTAACAGCACAGCTAGGGAGATCATGACTCCCCACCTTAAGGATGCAAAACTTGTGAGTAGTTCCATACGGCCTTAGTCCAAGAATTCAGCAGAAATCAAACCCAAGCCAATCAAAAACAAACAAACAAACAGGAGTATCCACTTGAATAAAGAGGATAGCCCTATGGAGTTCTCCAGCCATTTCTATGCCCAAGCGCAACCCTTGGTTACCACCAATTGTATTACCTTGGACAACGTCATTACTGGTGTCATCTCTGCGTTGTATCCTATCCTAAGGTTCAAATGCATATTATTGGCTAAAAAATGGTTTTACATGCATTCAAAAGATCAAGGAAGTGCCAACAAGATCCCTGCAATGACCCTATACTCCAAGGCTACCTCTTCGGCTTCCTCTAACCATCCTCAGGTCCATGTGGTTAAGAATATAATCCTTGACCCCAATGACTACCTGAAATGGCTTCCAACACAGAACTAAGACATGCTGGAAATGACTTGCTGAGGAGGTGGGAAAAGGGCCGTCAGCATTAAGGATGGGGCACTCTATGATGACATCCCTATAACGCCTCAAGGATCATCCATGACCTCAAACAAGCCTGGAGCTATCATAACTGAAGAAGAAGTTTTAAGATATAAAATAAAAAATTAATTGAGGCACACTGACCAGGGGATGGACATTGCTGAGCATGAATAAAAGAAAAAAACCACACCAAAAGTTGTTATGACACAGCTAAAGCTCTTCAGATTATGTGAAAACCAACACAAAACTCCAACCAACTCAGAAGCGAAAACCACTACTACTGACCATGGTGGAGGGAGAGGGGGGACTGGGAGGCTGGGTGTCATTGAAATGGCAGAAGAAGTTAAAACCAGCCTGCCAGTCGGGATGCATAAGCACCCAAAAAGCAAGCCAGAATGCTAGAGGCATTGCCGCCTGAATGATGTTGGATGGAGCTGGGCATTGGGAAACAAAAATCGTTGGTGTAAAACAATAGTGAATATGTTATCCCAATAATGACCAAAATTGAGGCCGCCCCAGACCCTGGAGGTCTTGCTGCAGGGGTGGAACCACAGGTATGGTTTCAACAAGATCACCAGTATACAGGGCTAATTTGACTGGGGAGACAAGGGGGCGGATCCTTGCTTGAAGATGGTGAATATAAGGCCACAAGATCCCAGTATATTATTGACAAAAGCTCATAATGACAGGGTTAAATTGCCAGAAATATCTAGCTCTCTGAATCCAGTCTATGACGGTGGGGGCCATAGTGACCATGAGTACTGGTAGAGCCTATCCGGTATATGGACTGATGGGCCACCAGGGAAAAGCCATTGGGAATGCGGCCAGAAGGAAATCAAGAAATTAAAAATTGATTTTTAGGCAAAATTTTATTGCAAACACAAAGTGAAGAAAATCGACCAAAAATTTCTCAGTGCAATGCAACTGATTAAATAGTAGTCAATTGATGTGGGAACAAGCTGGGATTGAGACCCTCAATTTTGACCTAACTGTCAAATTATTTGGGAATGTGGCAGATAAGTTTACTGGGAACCAAAATTGAAAAGTTTGGTGGTAGGCTAAGTCGCTGTCAATTCAACCTTGAACGTCCAAACTGAGGCTTGACTACATTTCTGACGGTTGGCATGATGGCTTTTGGCCTGATGAACAGCAGGAATCCCCCAAGGCCACCCCATGTAGGGGCAGTCCCAATTCGTTGGGAACGGGTTCAGGATGCTAACCCACCCATGCCTAGTCACTGGTCCATTCATTTGGTCAAAAGCTTTTCATTGGCCGCAATGCCCAATTTGTTATAAGGGAGCTTCAAACCCTTGTTGATGGTGTCAATGCTATTACCTGCCCATTGGGGATAATCCCTGACAATTTGAGAGGGGGTTGATTTTTACAATCATAGTGTTGGCCAAATCAAAACCGTCAGCAATTCCAGCTGATGAATCAGACTTCAGCCCTTATTGACTACATGGAATCCAAACATTGGGCTGATCCCCATTCGATTTTGGACCAATCAATTTCATTTTGGCAATTTTGATGTAGATTTCCCTGATTAACTGTACTAGTTCTGCCATGGTGAGTGTGGGCACCAGGGGAGGAATCCAAAGAGGAAGGGCTGTTACCCAACGCTCGTCTACCATGTGGGCGAGGTCACCCTGGGTAACAAGGGGTACAGCCACCCTCTTTGATACCTTCTTACTCAGGAATGGGAAAAGGGCATGATCAACTCCCAGGAGACATTTCCCAGGACTTGCATTACCCTTTTCTTTTTAAAAGAAGGGAACCACTGCCAGGAAACTGCATAAGGGCCACATTCTTGTGCACCTTGGGTGACTTATTCGCCATTACTATCGCAACTTTTTTTGGGGGGATGGGGAGCTTTGGGGTGGGATTCGTGGGATGCTTTGACCAATTCCATACAGTTAGCGCAATCATGCGCCTTGACCCAACTGTTATTGTATGCCGGATACCCTTTCCAAGCCATGAGATATTGAATGGACCATCAGGACTTGTGGGATGCCAGGATATTCTCCACCTCAGCCTCTTCCCCATTCTCAATGATGATCACTTCAGGTTCCATGGGAACTGTACCCTTGAAGGGTGACAACTGGGAAACGTAGAAAATGGGGTGCTGTTTCCAGTGAGCTGGAAGCTTCAACTGGAACGCACCATTGCCCAAGACCTCCTCCACCAAATGGGGGCCCAAATGCTTACTTGCGAACTTATGAGAAGGGGCTTGATTTATAAATGACAGGTATCTAGAATAACATAGGAGCCCACTGTTAGATCATGACCCAGGAGCCGCTTATGATCTGCGAACCACTTGTAGTCATCAATAGCTTTGGTGAGGTGTTCCCTCACTAAGGATTGAGTTGGCCTAATATTCAGCATGATCCGCGGCAGCCTGAACCTTGGGCTGCAAGCTAGGTCTGACCCAAAAGGAAGGATTATAACCCAACGTTGCTTTGTAGGGAGAAAACCCCATGGATGCGTGAGTCCCATTTTTATAAGAGAATTGAGCGAGGGGAAGGTTGTTGGCCCAAGTGTCCTGTATGGGTGCAGCATAGCAACGCAGATACTGTTCAAGAACTTGGTTAACTCGCTCAGTCTGTCCATTGGACTGGGGATGATATGCTGTGGAATGACAGGGGGATATTTTTAGGATAGATAAGGTTGGCTCCAAAACTGGGCCGTGAACTGTGAACCATGGTCACTGATAATCTCCTGTGGGAGACCAAACATCAAGAACACATGGCGTACAAAAAGGTGGGCAGTTTCCTCTAACGTAATTGTGGAAGTACAAGGAATAAAGAGGGAAAATTTAGTGAAATGATCCACCACCAATATCTCCGCTGTGAACTCATTAGAACAGGGGAGTTTGACGATAAAGTCCACAGATACCAATGTCCATGGACCCTCCGCCTGCTGTAAGGGGTTAAAAGGCCATTTCTACTGGAGCGATCTGACTTAGCCCAAGCACAAGTAATGCAATCGGCGATCCAGGCAAATCCCCTTTTGTCAAACCCACCTAATTGTTTTCCGCTTGATCAAGTTGATGCATTTCTTATTGCCAGGATGGCCGACCATGGGGATTGTGATGTGCGCGAAATACTTCAGCTCTGAAGGAGATAAGAACTCAGATGTGTGACTGAAAATAAATGAGACTCTCCTCCAAGGAGTATAGGGAGTATTTATGATTCTGGTGAGACAACTGCTCAACCAACTCCACGCCCTCAAGGAAGGCCATTTGACTGGCTAAGACCTGAGCAACTAGCGGGGCGTTGGGAGAAAGAGCAATGGAAGAAATAACAGGGGGGACAATCAACAGGATTTGGGTGGCAGGAATCACAGTAATGAGGTCCACTTCCTCTGGGTCCAAGGAACAGTGGGTGGGGCTGCAGCTGAGAAATTTGGGAAGTACATTGAGAGCACCTTTTATTAATATATACTAAAATTAAAACTGCACAAGTCCTGATAGGTTTGGGCTTACCGGTGCGCCAATTTTTGGGGTTTGCAAAAATACAAGAGAGCCTGGTGATCTGTGCAGACTGTTAACTCATGTTATAAACCCTGTAACAAATACCTCCAATGAGTTAATGCCCATGCTACGGCTGCCAACTCCTTGTTGTAGATGGCCCAAGTCTGCTCTGTAAAGGTGAACTTCTGGGAAATAAAGGTGACTGGGTGTTCAAAGCCATTGTGCTCTTGGAGCAACACTGCCCTGACTGCTAATGAGAAGGCGTTTCATGCAACGATATATATGGCTTGATGGGATCTGCATGTTTCAAAATGAGAGGGGACAAAAACACAACTTTGATCAATTTGAATTCCTGTTGGCATTTGGGTGTCCAGAGAAATGGTACGTTCTTCCCTGTAAGGGGGTGGAGCAGGGCAGCAAGCTTGGAAAGAGCCTAGGAAATTTTTTAAGAAAATGATGGTTCCCAAGAAACTCTGTAGTTGTTTCTGAGTAGTTGGGGTTGGCCATTCTCAGATAGTGTCCACCTTATTGGGAGGGATTGCATAGTCATCTTTAGGAATAAGGTTCCCAAGAAAGGTAACCTCCTCCTAATAGAGCTCACATTTGGAAGGCTTAAAGAACAAGCCTGCCTTATGCAAGGCAGCCACAACTGCTTCCAAGTCAGTGGCGTATTGTTCAGGAGTCAGGGAGTGAACCAGAATTTCATTGATATATGCAACGGTGCAAGTAAACTGGAGATCACCCAGTATATTGTCAATCATACATTGAAACATAGTGGGAGCATTCTTCAGCCCAAAGGGCATCATGTGGAATTGGAAAATACCTCGTTTCATCCAGATCACTGTTAATCATTCTTGCCCTTTCATTATCCAAATCTGGTTAAAAGCGTTAACTAGATCCATCTTAGATAACACATGGGATTTAGAGATTGCCTTGCAATCATCTGCTCCAGAGGCAGGGGGTAGGTATCGGAAACCATTGCTTTGTTTAGATGACCGTAATCCACGCAGGGATGGAGGGAACCGTCAGCTTTTTTAGCGAAGACAATGGGGGACGCGACTGGCGAGGTTTCCTTAAACAACCACCCTTTTTCAGCATATCATCCAACTAAGTGTTGAGTGCAATCTCCTCCTCTGCTGTATGGGGATACAATGGACAATTGATATTCACCAACTCCACTGTTGTACAAAATCCACAGTCAAATCTAGTGTGAGGAGGCAGACGATCCACCTTTTAATAGTTGAAGATTCTTTGATAATGCATTAAGCTCTCAGGAAAATCAGCTGGTATGCCCGCAGGAGTGATGAGGGAAGTGATAGAACTACAGCCTTGTGTTTTCTTATGAGTGTCAATCAGAGGAAATTTACCCTCCAGTTGATCATTAATGAATGACAACATGTTAGACTCCAGGTGAAGCTTAACATGTTGTTGGCGCTACCATCCCACTCCTAAGATCACTGTAAACACCAAGTTCAGCATAGCAGAGAAATGATTGCAGAAGCTAAACTGGTGTACTGAGAAAGGTAATGGCCGCCAGATGACATATGAGGTTTGGGAGGCAGATGAAGCCACCATCACTGAGGGACACGCGTACATGTCCAGTTATAATTGTTGGGCCAATTCAACGCTCATGAAATTACCTGTGGCCCCAGTATCCACCAGGGCCTCAAAGGAGACATGGTGAGAACTGACACTGATCTTCGTAGGTAGTAAGAAATAAGTGAAGTTTTGTTTATTGGAAGATAAGCCATTTCTGTTGCGACTGAAGAAATAACTGGCAAAATGGTGGAAAGGTCGGGGCTTTCACTGGAGCAAACATGGGAAGTACAAGGGCGGAAGAGCTGACTTCCTCCATCTGGGCTTTTACAGATTCATTTACAGGTAAATCATAGTCAGCCAACTCAGACACAGGAGTCATTATGGGATCACAGCTGGAGCCATCGCTGGTTTAAGGGTAGACACTCTATCCACATCTTCATTGGGTAATCCTAACATAAATTTTCCATTTTAGTAGCAGGAAGCATGGCGGGAGGAGGCATTAATAATAGTTGTGGTGGCACATATTTGATCTTTTGTTCCTTGTAAGGTGGACCATACCTCAAGATGAGAAGAAACTGAATCCAATCCTGATCTAAAGACTTCTTGAAACATATCATTAGAGAGGGCCAGTGGGGAGCGTGTTCACGGAAGGTAGAGATCTAAAAGGCCAAGTTAGGGGCTTCAACCATAGCATAGAGCAATCTGAATAAGTGGTCCAAGCGTGACACAGGGGTTTCAAGGCAGCCGATATGCCACCAGTGGAGTGGGATCTCCCACTTGTGGGGAAGAGCGCAGAAGGCCTCTAACCCACTGATGGGCGTCCCCTTCCACAGCGTCCAATAATGTGACCCCTTGTTGGGTGTGAGATAATGTGGAGGCGTTATTAAAAGCGATTGCCAAACACATTTGCACCTCAGCGAGGGCGTCAAGAACTTGATTGGCTATCTCACGGGAAGATACACATGAACTTCCTTCTGGGCTATTGGGAGGGGGAGGAGTAGCAATCCACGCAGCTTGGTCAGTCTGAAGAAATTTCTTCAAGGTAGAGAGGATACTATTCCTGAAATCGCCAAATGACCAAACAAACAACAAAAAGCAGACTACTGATTGTACATTCATTTGGTAAAGAGTAATTACTGCAGCGCCCACCTCAAAGAGCAGGGCGGAAGTGGCTGGAAACAATGTTTGGTTGATTATGTCATAAGATGGCAGAAGAAGTTTAGACCAGCCTGCTAGTCGGGATGCATAAGCACCCAAAAAGCAAGCCAGAATGCTAGAGGCATTGCCGCCTGAATGATGTTGTATGGAGCCGGGCATTGGGAAATGATAGATCGTTGGTGTAAGGTAATAGTGAATATCATCCCGAGAATGCACCAAATTGAGGCCGCCCCAGACCCTGGAGGTCTTGCTGCAGGGGGTGGAACCAAAGGTATGGTTTCAACAAGACCACCATTATACAGGGTTAATTTGACTGGGGAGACAAGGGGGCGGATCCTTGCTTGAAGATGGTGGATATAAGGCCACAAGATCCCAGTATATTATTGACAAAAGCTCATAATGACAGGGTTAAATTGCCAGAAATATCTAGCTCTCTGAATCCAGTCTATGACGGTGGGGGCCATAGTGACCATGAGTACTGGTAGAGCCCATCTGGTATACATACCACTGGCCACCAGGGAAAAGCTATCAGGAATGCGGCCAGAGGGAAATCAAGAAAATAAAAATTGATTGTTTTTTGAAGCAAAATTTTATTGTAAAGAAAAGTGAAGAAAATTGACCAACAATTTTATCAGTGCGATGCAACTTATTAAATAGTAGTCAATTGATGTGGGAACAAGCTGGGATCGAGACCCTCAATTTTGACCTAACTGTCAGGTTAATTGGTAATGGGGCAGATAAGTTTACTAGGAACTGACATTGAAGAATTTGGCAGCAGACTGAGTCACTGTCAGTTCAACCTCGAACATCTGAACTGAGGCTCAACTACATTTCTGATGGTTGGTGCAACGGCATTTGGCCTGATGAGCAGCGGGAATCCCCCAAGGCCACCCCACATAGGGGCGGTCCCAATTAGTTGGGAATGGGTTCAGGATGCCCAACCCACCCATGCCCAGATGCTGGTCCATCTATTTGGTCAAAAGCGCTGCATCAGCTGCAACGCCTGATTTGCCAGAAGGGAGCTTTGAACCCTTTTTGATGATGTCAATGCTATTACCTGCCCATTGGGGATAATCCCTGACAATTTTGGGAGGGGTTTGATTTTTACAATCATAGTGTTGACTGAATTGAAACCATTGGCAATTCTGGCTGATGAATCAGTCTTCATCCCTTTTCAACTACATGGCATCTGAGCATTGTGCTGATTCCCACTCAATTTTAGACCGATCAATTTCATTTTGGCAATCTTGGCGCAGATTTCCCTGATTAAATGTACTAGTTCTGCTGAGGTGAGTGTGGGCACTGAGGAGTAATCCAAAGAGAAAGGGCTGTTACCAAACGCTCATCTACCACATGGGCGAGGTTGCCCTGGGTAATAAGGAGTACAGCCACCCTCTTTGATACCTTCTTACTGAGGAATGGGAAAAGAGCCTGATCAAAGCCCAGGGGATGTTCCCCAGGACTTACACTGGGTGAGATCAACTGGGGCGGACAGGCAGCGGCACAAAGCAGAGAGCAGGGGCGTAGGCGAATCATGGAAGTGGGGGTCCAGGAGGGGAGTGGCGCTGGCCAAAAGATACCTTTTTTGAGGCAGTCAGAAAGGTAAGTGGCAAGGGCCTTCTCACATTTAAGATGGGTGTCATGCATGAGAAGCCATGTCTACAACTTTGGGGCTGAGGCGAGTATTTGGGCTAAACCTAGCTTGTTATGCTAATAGTTTGAGCAGATTGCTCTCATAGGAGAAGTGGCGGAGGAATTCTCATTTTTGGGGGAGGGTCAGCGCGGGGTCCACGGGAGGAGGGAAAAGGCCTTTAGATAAAACCTTGATGGACAAACTTGTGGCGGATTGGAGTGCAATAACACAAGGGGAGGCAATTACCTTTTCAAATAACTGATGGTCAGATCAGAATATAGGGGCATCTGGGTGAGGCAAATAGTAGCGAGGGTGGAACTGGGCTGCATAGTCAGCATTGATAAACTCTTTGAAGAAAGGAGTTTTGACCGATTCAAACACTGGATTACCCAATTCATTGACTTCATTCAGATCAATCCATGGGTTTTGGTTGATGATAATTAGATTAGGAGAATGCGTTGTCATGGGGGAGCAGGGCTTGGGATAAAACAAGTGTGGCTTAGAATTAACTGGAGTCCAGTCAGACCCCTGATTGGTTGGGTGAGGAGATGGGGCTTGGAGACTCTGCTCCTGATTGGCTGGGACTGGCCCAGATGCAGGTTCCAGTTTTTGATAGGAGGGGGGAGGAAGGTTCCCCAGTTGAAGAAAGTAACCGGGTCAGCTATTGGGTCATTGTGTGAAGAGTCAGCTGTATGGGCCACAGCTAGGGTGTTGGAGGGGCAGCGCCGTTTTGAATGGTCCAGTTTGAAACAGGTAGGGCAGATGGTGCGCCCTCCATCCATGCAGGCTAGAAAGGATGGTCTGGGGCAGAGGGAATGATGGTGCGAGGGGTAATTGAGAGGCCAACCTCCATAGTAGTGGGATGTATGGTTGTGAAGGCACAAGAGCCTGCAAGGCGGGAGGCACCAATGGGAACCACAAATTAGAGGATGGGGTCCAAACCATATGCCAATAAACTGGCCAACAGTTCGTTGTGTTAGGGAAAAGCCTGACATGAAAGATATCCCTGATATATCAGTTCTTTTTAATAGAATATATGATATATGTAATCAGCTTTAATAATCGAAAATGATAGCAAAATCACATAGTAGATGAATAATGAGTCAGATAATTCAATAAAGCCTATCAAATCTGAATCAAACATCGGAACACCTGGGGCCAAGTCTTAGTAGTCCTAACTAGGCAGTTGATTATTAGTCTAAGCTTTGGTTATCTGATACAGAAAGAGCCTAAAGAATCTAAGCTAGATAAGAATCAAGTAAGCCCTAAAGCTAGTTCAAATTAGTCTGAAAAGTGTATATAAGCTGAATATTTCTAAAATCATTCCTTGCAGTCAATAAAGTTAATATGCTTCTAAATACTTATTTAATTTACCTTCTTTTGATCCTTAGTAAAGTACAAGGATCTTTAATGTCAAGCATATATTAATTACTAGTACTAAAAAAAAAAAAAAAGCATATATTAATTAAACAACTCTGAACATCCAAATAATCCCTTTAACTCAATTTCACAATTACCCACTGTCACTGGTATCTTGGCCCTGACAGGGGTTGGTCTAGCTGAAGCTCTACAACCTATATTAGGGCCCAACAGACCCTTATTCACAGCTATTATATTTTTCATTCGCATCATTCCCTTTTTATACTGGACTCTTAGCTCAGGCATGGCAAGTTCATGAGTTGCTATGCTAGACTGGGTTAAAGATATTCCAGTCCCTGACAAATTGACTGCCAACTAAACAAAATATTACCACCTTTTCCTTATGCCACTAGGAGCAATAACTGTATATATATTGTTAAAGGCTATAGTAAAATTAAGGCGCGCTTAAATTTTTCTGAGTCTCAATCAGATCATCTAACAAGAAACTCAGAAGACCCAATTAAGTGCAGAATGTGACAGTAGCTAGTCATACTATTCCCTTTAGCTCCACAGTAAACTTTCCTGAAAAGTTGACACTCTCAAATACAAAGGAAGGACTGGCTTTATTAAGTGCACAATTTAAAGTCTACCCCAACACTTATCACAATGATGCATGTAAAGCATAAAAATAGGTTCCCAACTCACTGGGGATGCACTTAGTTGGTTTGTAAAGGCTCTTGAAGAAGATGAAAGTCTATGCACTAATTATGAGTCTTTTAAAAGTCGAATTTTAGCTGCTGCAACACCAGCTGGATCAAGATTACAAGCACGTATAGCTCTACTGAAGCTAAGACAGGAAGATCAAGCTATGGAGGATTATACAAAAAAAATTTCGATGCGTTTCATAAAGCTGATTTAGATTCTGAGATGGGTTCACTTCTTTTTCGCCAAAGCTTAAGTGACTTTTGGACAGAATTGGTTAGACATCATCCATTCACTATGCCTCTTCAGGATTTAATTGAGACCACAACAAATCTGATGAATGAAGCACCTACTAATTTAAAAAAATAAGGAAAAGAAAATTATTGGAACTAACTATCAACAACGTTGGATCAAAGAAAAGCTATGTTATAATTGCCACAAGCCTGGTCATTATGCAAATGAATGCTCAGAAAAATCAGTTTCTGCTAAATCTCCATTAAAGAACAATTTTTCAGCCTTACCTAATTTATATGTAGCTCTAAGCCATGATGAATATAAAGAATGTACAGAGGCTTTAATAGATACAGGCGCATCTAGAAATTTCATCTCTGAGAAATTACTAGAAAGTTTAAAATGTACAAAAGGAAATAAATCGCTTGATATAACTCTTGGGAATGGGGAGATCATCAACACCTATCGTTCTGATCAGCCCATTAGGCTTCATATTGGTTCCTATACCTCAGATGTTGAGTTCTGGGTGCTTAAGGAAACTACTCAACCAGTAATACTTGGTTATAACTGGACATGTCAGATGAAACTACTGTACTAGTATTAGAATCATGCCGTTGTTGTTAGCTTTAATGGGAATAAGGAAATTTGGCCTTTGATTAAAGCAAGATGCTATGGGCTGTTAATTGCTGATACACCAATTATAGAGTTGGAGGCCTGTGAAGCAACTATTCCTGAGTACTTAAGGCAATGGGCTTCAGTTTTCAGTGAAGAGGAAGCCAATCAACTACCCCAGCATAGCCTATTTGATCATGCAATAGACTTGATTCCAGGTAAACAGCCTACTCGTGGCCCAATCTACATCTTTAATCAATGGGAACAAAAAGCTTTGTGAGAATACTTAGATACCATGATAAGCAAAGGTTTTATCAGAGTTTCACAATTCCCATGCTCATCGCCACTTTTATTTGTGAGCAAGAAAGATGGAGGTTTACGTCCATGTGTCAATTACCAGAAGCTTAATGATATCACTATAAAAAACAAGTATCCCTTACCTGATGCAGACCACCTCAGCGATCAATTTTCTATGGCAACAATATTTTCAAAAATGATCTTAGAGATGCAATTAATAAAATCTGAATCAACGAAGGAGATGAGTGTAAAACTGCCTTTAAACAAATTTGGCCTGTATGAATATCTTGTCTTGCCATTTGGTTTATGAAACGCACCTAGCACATTCCAACAGATGATTAATACTGTACTAGGAGGCTACATGGACCAATTTTGTGTTGCTTACCTAGATAATATCTTAGTATACAGTAAGTCCAAAGAGGATCATCTCAATCATCTTCAACTAGTATTTGATAATTTCAAAAATTTAATTTGCATGTTAAATTATCAAAATGTGAGTTTGCACAAGAAGAAGTAGAATTCCTTGGTTATGTTGTAGGCAAGAACGTGTTTACAATGGCACCAAGTAAAGTTGATGCTATTACTTCTTGGCCTACACCAACTAGCAGAAGGAGGTGAGAAGCTTCTTAGGTTTAGCAAACTTTTGAAGAGATTTTATCAAGGTTTTTTAACAATTGCATTACCTTTAAGTCAACTCACCTCTGATAATGTAACTTTTAAATGGTCATCAAAGGCAGAAAGATCCTTTAATGACTTAAAGAAAGCGTTTACTACAGCACCAGTTTTAGCAAAGCCAGACTATGAGAGGCCATTTGTGGTTGAAACTGATGCCTTGGGATTTGCACTTGGAGTGTGTTTTACTACAGGAGGGGGATGATAATAGGCTTCACCCAATAGTCTACTACTCAAAGAAGTTTATCCTATCTGAATGTAATTACCCCATTTATGATAAAGAGATGTTAGTCATTGTTCAGATCTTGAAGCATTGGAGAAGATACCTATGTGGGGCTAAACATATAGTTACCATTCTGACTGATCATAAAAACTTAACTTACTTCTTCTCTCCTCAGCAACTAAATCAACGTCAAGCCAGATGGGCTCTCACTTTAGCTGACTATGAGCTAAATATTGGTTATAAACCAGGAAAAATTAATGTAGTCCCAGATGCTTTAAGTAGAAGATCAGATCTTATCCCAGATGAAGGGGAGATAGAAGACTACAATACTCAAGTCTTACTAAAAACAAACAGAAAAGCAGATCAACTTTCTCACTTTGTCCTAGTAAAATGAGAGACGAATTGATCAAAGCCCAGGGAAAAGACACTTTTTGTCAGAAAAGCATATCTGATTTAAAGAATAACAACAATAGCATTTGGTACCAAAAGGGTTATTCACTAAAAGGATATCTTCTACTTTGAAAACAGTGTCTCTATATACCTGAAGGTCCTCAACGGCTAACTATATTATGTGAATACCATGACACAAGCATGGCAGGTCACCCTGGAAGAATTAAAATGCTTTCACTTATTCAGAGAACATACCGTTGGCCTGGTTTGATAAAAGATTTGATCAAATACCTAGCTGGTTGTGAGACCTGCTGTCGTACAAAGGCTAGAAGAGGACAACCACAGGGCTTACTGGAACCTCCAAGTATGGCAACAAAACCATGGGATTCAGTTTCCCTGGATTTTATAGTTGAGTTACCAAAATTCAAATGGTTGCAATGCGATTTTAGTAGTCGTTGATAGATTTACAAAGATGGCTCACTTCATACCTACTAAAACGTCTGTAAAAGCTAAGGAAACAGTCCAACTATTTATAAAGAATGTCTTTTTTACATGGCATTCCCAAAGAAGTGATAACAGACCGTGGCGCTCAGTTTACATCGAATTTTTGGATTCAAGTAATGAAGGACCTAGGCATTGCTAAATGTCTACCCACTTCATATCATCCTCAAACTGATGTACAGACAGAACGCGTAAATCAAGTATTAGAGCAGTATCTAAGATGCTATGTAAATTCCAAACAAAATAATTGGGAAGAGCTTCTAACAATGGCCCAGTTCTGCTATAATAACTTAGACCATGCTTCTATAGGTATGTCACCCTTTAAAGAAAATTATGGTTTTGATGTGAATTGGACACAACTTCACTGAAATCTCAGAAAACCCATCAGGTGAGACTTTATCAAAGATATTCAACAAACTCATGCCTTATGCATTGCAAATCTAAAAAAAGTAATCAGGACATATAAGGATTTTGCTGATAAGAAAAGAGTATCTGAGAAGATCCTAGAAATTGAAGATGAAGTTTAACTAGATGCAAGAAATGTACCTATAAGTGTTCCATCACGAAAATTAGCACACAACGCATAGGATTTTAAGGTAGAAAAAATTATAGGTAAGGTAGCATATCAAATAGCATTACCCAAGGAATGGAAAATCCACAATGTATTTCACCGATCCCTTTTACATAAGAAAGATGGTATCTCTCTACCCCATCAACAGATCAGAACAGCTGCCCCTCCATTGATTAAAAGAGAGACTCCAGAGTATGAAGTAGAAGTAATCCTTAAAAGTAGGAAGCATTATGGAAAGATTCAGTACCTGGTAAAATGGGTAGGGTACCCTGTTGAAGAAAGTACTTGGGAACCAGAGGAAAACCTTAAAGTTTCAAAGAATCTACTTCAAGGTTGGAAAAAAAGAAAATTGTAGATGGCTTCAGCCTTGGTGGGGGCTAATGTCAGAGCAAAGCCTGACATGAAAGATATCCCTGATATATCAGCTCTTTTTTAATATAATATATGATACATGTAATCAGCTTAAACAATCAAAGATGATAGCAAAATCACATAGCAGATGAATAATGAGTCAGATAATTCAATAAAGCCTATCAAATCTGAATCAAACATCGGAACATCTGGGGCCAGGTCTTAGTAGTCCTAACTAGGCAGTTGACTATTAGTCTAAGCTTTGGTTATCTGATACAGAAAGAGCCTAAAGAATATAAAGCTAGATAAGAATTAAGTAAGCCCTAAAGCTAGTTCAAATTAGTCTAAAAGTGTATATAAGCTGAATATTTCTAGAATCATTCCTTGCAGTCAATAAAGTTAATATGCTTCTAAATACTTATTTAATTTACCTTCTTTTGATCCTTAGTAAAGTACAAGGATCTTTAATGTCAAGCATATATTAATTAAACAACTCTGAACATCCAAATAATCCCTTTAACTCAATTTCACAATTACCCACTGTCACTGGTATCTTGGCCCTGACAGGGGTTGGTCTAGCTGAAGCTCTACAACCTATATTAGGGCCCAACAGACCCTTATTCACAGCTATTATATTTTTCATTCGCATCATTCCCTTTTTATACTGGACTCTTAGCTCAGGCATGGCAAGTTCATGAGTTGCTATGCTAGACTGGGTTAAAGATATTCCAGTCCCTGACACGTTGTATAAAACTTTGGGGGGGTAGAGAGGCCTGCAAACTGAACCACTAAAGTGGTATCAGTGGGCAAGCGGGTTTGAATGGTAGGGAGGGGTACACCCTGGTACACCAGTGGAATGATAACTGCAACCGCCACATCAGCTTCACTTGAGAAACCAATGTCAAAATACCCTTTGAAGGGGTGGAAGTCGATGAAGCCAGCAGGATGCAAAAGATCCTGGGCAAGTTCAATGATAGGGAAGTCAGAATATGGGAACAACTTGCCATATTTGACCCAAAGGCCAAATTGCATGGTGCTCCAAGGGAGTACTAGGAGGCAATGAGGCACCGCCCAAGTGTGGGTGAGGTGTAAAGATAGGTCCTTAGGTAGGACAAAGCAACTGGCCGAGTTGGGAGGGCTAGTAGAATTAGCCTGGGCGCGTTTTGGCAAAGGCCAAAAAACACTAGGAGGCGGCGCCCCCCTGCTCCATGAGGGGACAGCAGGCGTTGAGCTTGTCGACATAGGGGGACCAGAGAGGACTGACAACAGTGGAGTTGTTCTTACAAATTAATTGATCAGTATTCGACCAAAAAAGTGGGTGAATCAAGATAAAGATTTTTCCTGAAGAAGAAGTTTTGGTATCCATTAAAATAAAGAAACTGATACTGCTTACTCTTCTTCCAATGAATCTCCCATGTTTCTCACACTACCTCCACAGTTTGGAAGTCTGGTTACTTATGTTTCTGTTTGAGTCACAAGATTCCAGTTCTTAAATAGGCAATAGTGATTCCCTCATAAATGTTATATAGTCCAAGTTGATGAGACATAACAAGATTGCCCTGGACTTGCCACATTATATGGAGTATGACACAGCTGGACCACAGTGTACACAATCTATAGGGGCCTATTCTTCCCTACCTATCTTATTTGGGATGCTCTCTGTAAATACCCTCACCATCACGCTGGATAACCCTAGCTATGACATTCTTATAACACAGTTTCTCCAATACTACTCTGTGGTAGTACATTATGATGACAGATTTCTAGCCCTTCTGGGACATCAGGTCCCCTTTAATCTTCAAAACTTCCCACAACTCCAAATTGTAGGTAAGATCTGAGCTTGTCTACTAGAGGGTGAGAGCTGAATTAAACAACCTGAATATCACGTAAGGGGCTATCAGGTCCAGCTGCCCCCACCTGGTGTTGATGGACAAAAAGGCATGCCGATCTACTCACTTATGGTGACCACTATACCTCCAAGGTCCTGAATTATTGCTGATACCCAGATCCATGTTAACATCCCCTCCAGATACCTGATGGAAATCTGAGGCCTTGATAACCCATCCACTAAGGATGTTCTAACCTTCCTGGGAATTCTAGATCCAGCTTATGTGGATCTATATCAGTGTTGTTGGCTAACTTTACTGACAGACCTAAGGTAGTAGGCCCAAATAGTCCCACCGCCTATGTCTGCCTCCTACCAGTAGAGGCTAATGATGACATCCACAATTTGAGATCCTAAGGAAATTTAGTATGGAGATGCCCCTGTCAGTGGCCCTAGTTGACACCAGTATTAAAAAGGATCTCACTGAAGAACAACAGCGTAATGTTCAAAAATTATTGGAGGAGTATTCAGACTTATTTTCACTTTTCTTTCTCGTTGCAAACACTTTTGCAACCCATTCAATTCAAAATAAATCTAGTTTGATAATCTCACAGAGGAGATTAGTCTGCGCCCATGTCTGGGAGCAGTTGGGCAAGCAAGGCAAGAGGAGCAGGTGGAAGGCCCGCAGCCTCTAACATTCAAAAACGCCCCGGAGAATCTGGCAGAATAGAAAAAAATCTCAAAAAACTGGCGGTCACAATTTCCCCAGAGATACTCGCGTGGCAAGCACGATGCAACCAGTACATTAACACGCCACATTCCCAGCCATTTTCGTCAGTGGAATTTGGAGTCTGTGTGTATCTGGACATCCAAAAAACAGCCTTATAGGAAAAATTTTGTGAAGATGTACACAAAATTTTCCTGACCGTGGTGTACGTTGCACCTCACTCCATGTCATGCGGTTGGCTGGACCTAGGTTTTT